>CAUYPK010051754.1:0-47599 GCA_963574355.1 Loris lydekkerianus | reverse complement strand
CACCCAGCATCTGTGGCTCTGGGACCCACTCACGGGGTCCCACCGACAGTGCACCCACCCAGCATCTGTGGCTCTGGGACCCACTCACGGGGTCCCACCGACAGTGCACCCACCCAGCATCTGTGGCTCTGGGACCTCACGATGTGGGCCGTTCTCTTTGGGGTTAGGTGACATCTCAAAGTGGTTTTGATTTGCATTTCTCGGATAATTAGGGACAAAGAGCATTTTTTCATGAGTTTGTTGGGCACTTACCTGTCCTCATGGGAAAAGATTCTGTTCGCATCTCTTGCCCAGTTTTTAATGCGGTTGTTTGCTTTTTTATTGATTTTCTTGAGTTCTTTGTAACTTCTGTTTATTAGCCCTTTGTCATATTTGTAGCATGCAAATTGGATGGATTTGGAAAACACTCTCCTAAGTGTCAGAGAAATAGAAAAACAAACATCCCATGTACTTTGAAACATGTAGATTAACCATGATGTGCTAAATGAGAGAAAAACTTAATTAAATTCAATAGGCAGGGGTCAGGGGTCAGAGGTCAACAGAGAGAGTGTACAGGTGTATGGCGCACTTCCTGGGTCAAGGACACAACTACAACTTGGACTTTAAAAATACAAACAATGCAGCCTCATTGTATGTACCCTCATATTAAATTGGAAATTTAAAAACACGTAAAATAATAAATACATGATAAAATAAAAAACATCACAAAGTGCCTTCCTGCCTTCTGAAGTGCACAAAAGTGGCGTTCAAGGTCTTATGCCAAAGCCCAGGTCGCCGATGTTAGGAAGGAGAAGGGGCATTTGCTAGTCATGGGAAAGGCATTTTTGTTCCAGAATCAGGAGGAATATTCCTGAAATTCTTCCTTACCCTAAGGTGTTCCTCAGGGTCCTGCTGGACATGGGGTCTCATCCAGAACTTAGGCTACCGGTCCCATCCCAGGGAGATGCTATTTGACTCTGACGAGTCTGGAGAGGACCCCACCAATGACAGGTGTCACCAGTGTGCTAGTGAGGCAAGTGCTGGGCTGGCCTTCCCCTTTAGGTCAGGCAACTTCTGAAGGCCAATGACCTTGGCCTGATGACCTCAGTCCTAGCTGAGAAGCATCTGACTGACCTTGTCCCCACGGCAGCACTGTGTCTGAGCATCCAGACCAGACATCCTCCCCCACCCTCACCCCCCACTGCAAGTGCAGGCCAGGAAGGGTGGGGAGTTTGCCACGAACACGGAAACATCGCCCAGGGATTGGGGTTTGCTGCTTAGCACCCTCCCCGTCACCAGGCTCTTTTGCCTCCTCATTTCCCAGGGCAGGGGGAGCCTTCACTTTACAAAAATCATGCTATAAGATTTTTTTATTGAGCGATCTTCTGCTTCTCAGAATATCACAGGTCTGAAGACAGCTAAAAGCAATGTTCAGAAACATCTGAAACAACACATTGATTTTTTTTATCCTGCTTGATTCCATACCATGTGAATCTCATTTTCTCCATGTCTCCCCAGTGGAGTGCTAATATAGTGCCTCCCGGTAAACCACCCCCACTCTCCTCCCACCCCACCCTGATGGCCATGAAGACCCTCTGCAAGTAAGACGGCAGCTGAGAACACCAGCGGTCAACCAGACACTTCACAGGGGAGACACAGAAGGAGTGAGCTGACGTGTGCTGTCTCTGCAGCCCCGACACCGCAGCATGGAGCGGGCCGCCATACACTGCACAGGTAGCAGGAGCGCTTCCAGCACTCCCTGGGATGGAGCAGTGACAGGATGAGCCCCAACCTGCCTGGCTGAGCCTTTCTGGTGAAATGCCTCCACCCTCCTCATGCTTGTTGGCTTTGCTCATCTAGATTCTCTAAAATTCTTTAAAATTTATTTATCATCCACCAGACTTAGCAGCTTGATATGCCATTAAAAGGCTTCAGAAGCAATGGGTGTGGGGTGAGATGAGCCTTGAGTTCCTGGGGGTGGGCGGTAGAGCCGCTTTCCCTGATGAGGCTATTGGATGGACGTCCTGCTCTGGATGGTGTTTCCACCTGTCCCCAGGACAGAAAGACGGCCATTCTCCTCCCTGACACAGCCTCCCTGACACCAGACTCCCAGCAAGCAGAGAGAGAGGCTTTAGCCTCAGGACGCCTGCATCCCAGGCAGGATCTCTGAGACCCACCATCTGCCCAGGGCTGTGGGGGAACCCCACCATGAGCCCAACAGGGTGGCTTGGCAGAACAAGTGTCACAGAGGGGTGGCAGGCCAGATGAAGTGGTCAGGACAGGGGCAGAGCCTGGGGGTGGGCAGTACAGAAGACAACTCAGGACAGTTCCTGGAGGAAAGCTCATGGGGAGGGCTCTGGGGAAAGCGAGAAGGGAGAGCTCCAGGACCACTGTGGGGTGGCGGCAGCCAGGGGAGGAGAAGCAGTAGGGCCTGGGGCAGGGTTCTGGGGGTGCAGGGTTCTGGGGGGTGCAGGGTTCTGGGGGTGCAGGGAGGGCTCCATCCTGCTGGGAGGAGGAGTGGCCACTGGGATACCATACCCTCGCTCTGCACCGCACTTAGAAGTGCTGTGGGTGGGGGCTGCAAGGTGCAGAGGCTCCGGGTTTTCTTTACTTGTCTTAGCCATGATGAACAGAAAGAGGGAAAAAAGGAAACTCCAGACCTCTGGTCGGGTTTACAGCCAGGTAAGCATCCAAATACACGAACAGGGTCATAGGCTGAGTGACTCCTGGCACCCACATGTCCCCTGCTGTGTGGTGACTGTCACAGTACAATTTGAGACCCAGTTAAATTGTCACCTTTGTAGTTAACTTTTCTCCAATTCCAATTGCTTCCTTCTTACCCACACCATAGGGGGCTCTCACTTGGTGTCTCTGACCCCACCACAGTGAATCTTTGACGACAGTTGTCAGAGTGACTGTCTCCACTTCCTCATCCCTGGTCCTCCCCCAGCTGACCTGACACGTGTCCAGGCACCTGCCAACCTCTGGGCACCAGGGCAGTGACCACCCCCATCTCATTCAGCATCTCAGCAAGTCTCCGCAGCCGACCTTCCTTCCTTCCTTGAGACTTCCTTCTCTTGGCTTCTAGAACATTACATATACCCAATTATAATTTTTACTTTCTTTTACAACCAGAGTGAAAAAACCTCCTAACTTGTGGGGCAGCAGGTGCAGTCTTCCCTTGTTAGTGAGGAGTAATCAGCCTTGGACTAAAGGATGCTCTGGCCCCAACTAACAGAGCTTAGAAGCAAGACTTGAAAGAACAAAACCCTTTCTAGTAACCTCACTGCATTCAGAACAAGACTCAAAAATATCAGGCCTCTTAAGATCAGCCTCACGACAACTAACATCCAACCAACACTTATGAGGAATGTAGGGAAATAGGAAAATATAGCCCATAATAGAGAAAAAATTAATCAACCAAAACTATCCCACCACTGATACAGAAGTCAGAATAGATGAAAATGTTAAACTGGAATAGATGGGAAAGAAATGGAAAATATGAGCAGGCTAAATCACACAGAGCAAATGAATCAGGAGTGTAAACTCTCTACAAAGAAAAGCCTGCGTCCAGAAGACCCACTGAGGAATTTTTTCAAACAATGAAAGAATTATCAATTCTTCACAAGCTTGTCCAAAAACTAGAAAAGATGGAACCACTTTCCAAATCACTTTAGAAAGTCATTATCATCTTGAACCCAAACTTGGACAAACATTTGGCAAAAAATAAAAAATACTAGATGATATGATTGTGGATAATGATGCAAAAATCATCAATAAAAGAATATAAAAGAAAATCCAGGAGCACACAAGAAGGATTATACACCAGGACTAACAGGATTCCTCCCTGGAATTCAAAGTTGGTTTAACATCTGACCGTCCATCTCCGTATACCCCACTGGAAAAGCGTAAAGGACAAAATCCACACAAGTGTGTCAATATCACACAAAAAGCATTTGAAAACATGTAACACCTATTCATAATAAAATATACTCAACAAAATAAAAAATAAAGAACAGAGTATCCTGAACAAGATAAAGAGCATCTCAAAAAAACCCCATCTAACTTCATAATTCATGGTGAAAGGCTGAATGCCTTCCCCCTCCGGTCAGCAACTCAACAGGGAGTCTGGCCTTGCCACGTCTATCCCAGTCTAGTCCGCTGGAATTTCTAGACATGGAAGTAAGGCAAGAAAATGAGATAAAGTCTATCCATACTAAAAATGAACCAGTAACATTAGCTCTATCTACAGCTAGGATAATGCATATTGAAAATTCCAATGAATTCACAAATAAAACCTGTTAAAACTAGAAAACAAGTTTAGCAGGATCGCAGAATTTAGGCTCAGTTTATAAAACTAATTTTTGTTTCTAGCCACCAGGGACAAGTAATCAAATTTAAATTTAATAGCACAATTTAATTTATGATAGAATAATCATAAAAATACTTATAGGCATAAATTTAATAAAAGTACAATACCTAACACTATAAAACCTATAGAATGTTGTTAAAAGAAATTAAAGATCTAAATTAAGTGGGGGACCTTTTGCTCATGGGTCAAAAATTTAAAATTATTAAAATGACAATAGTCCTTAGATCCAAAATACAACATACTCATTATCAAAACATCAGCTGCATTTTTTTTTTTTTTTTTTTTTTGGTAGCAGTAGGAGGAAAAGAATAGATTTCTGTGGTATTTTCCATAGAATGCAAGGGATCTGGGACAGCCTTCTTAGATATGTCTCTGAACCATAAACAACTAAAGAAAAACAGACAAATTGGACTTTTCCAAAATTCAAAACTTCCATGTGAAAATGATACCATTAAGAAAGTAAAATAACCCGCAGAATGGGAGAAAACTTGCAAATCCTACCTCTGACAAGGATTTATATCCGATATACATAGAGAACCCTTATACCTCAATAAAGAAGCATAATTGGAACTGGGCACACTGTCTGGGTCGACACCTTTTCCAATCAAGACCAACAAAGGGCTCAGAGGCAGCTACCAGTCTCTCAAAATCCATCGTCATGACAGTGTGCCCATCACCCCCTCTAGGACAGTTGCCACCAAGACACCAGGCAGCCACCGCTGCAGGTGGGGCCGCGAGACCCTGGGACTCTCAGAGGTTGCTGGCGGAAATACAAAACGTTGGCAATTCTTCAGAAGACATTTTGGCATGTCCTCAAAATTGTCAACGTAGTTACCACATGACCTAAAATGAAAACATGTGGGCACAAATGTTTACAGCTGCATTTGCACAAAAGCCAGGTGGTGGGGGCAACCCAGATGTCCGTGAGGTAATGAAGGGGTAAACAGATGTAGCGTCGCCGTACAGCAGAAAAGAGGGGGTGCAGACGGAGGTGGTGATCCAGGCTGTGGTGTGGAGTGAAAAAGTCACAGAAGGGCACATGTTGTCAGATGTCCACACACACACACACACACATTCAGAATGGAGACAAAAGGCAGATTCCTGGGGCTCGGTGAAATGGAAGAGATTGCAGTTAACTACAGGGTTTCTCACTGGGCTGATGGAAACGTGAAAGGAGATGGTTGTGATGATTGCACAATTCTGTGAATATAGTTTTAAAAACCCACTGAAATTTGCACTTTAAGCGGGTGAGCTACTTGGTGTGTGTGAGCTACGACTCTCAGTAAAGCCTTTTAGGAAGAAGCAATGACTGTACAGCCCACAGGGTCACTCGTGAGATTTTAACTGCCCCGCAGAATCCTACGTGTATTCCGTGAGCTCCTCCCTCCACACTGGGAGTGTAAAATCTGCTGAAGCGAGAATCCCATGGGCTTTGGGTGACGTCCACCCAGACGGAGGGGAGGACGGTGGGCAGGAGCAGGCCACACGTAAGTGTTGCCCCCAGGCAACACTTCAGACTGAAATCTGATGTTCTGCGTTTATTTCATCTTCCTACTTGGAGTCAATCTCCTGGCCAGAGTGCCTGGTCACCCCCGTTGCTTTCCTGCCTGGTCTCTGTCACTTGTCATCTGCATTCACTTACTCAAGACATCCCAGATGTCCCCGGGAAGTAAGGTTCCTTGAGGACTCTGTTCTCCATGTGGCCAGAAGAATGTCTGGGGCGTGACTATGTGCTCAGCGACAATAGGTTGAAATAAGAAATGAAATACAAAGACATGAAATGGGGTGGGTGATGTACCATCATGTCCCCATTCTGGATGATTCTCAGGAATTACTGATTCCTGGGCCAACATTGAACAGGAATGCGGCATTAAGAATATCTGTGTCCAGAGTTAAGCTGATGTCGTTCTCTGCTCTTACACTCTTGAACTGAGTGAGGAATTGCTAAATACATTTGAACCACAAAGAGTGAGATATATGTTTTGTTCTGGATGAGAACTAATTATTCTTTTAGCTTCTTGTTTGAAGAAGCTTAATGTTCCCCTTTCCATGAATACGTTCTGTGTGCTGTATTTCCCCAGTGAAAACTCCCTCTACCACGTGGTTACGGTATCAAATTCATTTGCTCAAGTTTATTTTATCTGGAAATAGATACATAAATATAATATTGCCACTTTATTTTTGGATAAACATTTTATCAGGATTCTATTTTCACAGACATTTGAAGCCCAGACCATTTACAAACAGGGGCAAATGTGGATCTTGACGTCTCTGGTCGGCTGGCTACCAACAGCACATAAGGCAGGGTCCCCTCCTCGGATTGGAAGTGAACTTGTCACATTATGTGACCATAATTGAGTCCATCTGCTCCTGCATGTCCAATATGGGAAGCTCATGGTTCCAACACAGACCAGCGCTGCGCCTCATGGCTCATTACAGAAAGAGGGAGGATGAGACTAGGGTCTTCCAAACCCAAGTGCCAGAGGCCAGGTGGCTGGAAAGGAATACTTTGTCATATAAAGAAATAATTTGATGGGTAAACTGGCTGTATTTCACCAGTCTTGTGTCTAACAATTTGGGGAGAAAGCTGAGAAATGGAGGTCACGGCCACCTGTCTCCTTGTAGACATCTATCTGCATATGGCTCAGTCAATGATTTCACAAGGCAACTATCCCGTCGTTAGCACGTCTCCACCACAGACAAGTATCCATAAAACTCTGCTTCTAGGTACCCCTGGCTCCCATGCCCCGTCTGTATGCCAGGCTGTCTGAAGTCGGAGGTGCCTTCTCCTCAAAGGGCCCTACTGGGAAGGGGCTGAGTCCTCCAGCAGCTGAAAATGTGCTTGGGCAGCTGGGGGGAGGGGGGCGGGGCAGGACACTCACCATGGAGTGTCCTCTCCAAGGGTGGCAGGCACCTGGTGTGCACACCATGATGTGGCTGCCCCGGGTGCCCCTCAAGCCTGTGTTGGAGGAGATTCCTCTGCCTGTCATGGGCATGGGCCAGGCCATTTGCCCAGCTTTGTCACAGCTGAGGTCTTCCAACACAGCAGGGGAGAGCCGGGCTGTCATCTCAAGCAGCCCCCAGCTGGCCACACTGCCCAGCATGCTCGCCTGGCTGATGTGTAGGAACCTGGACCTCATCGCTCTTCAGAAAAGCCTGTGAGGGTGGCGCCTATGGCTCAGTGGGTAGGGCACCAGTCCCATATATCAAGGGTAGTGGATTCAAACCCAGCCCCGGCCAAACTGCAACAAAAAATAGTCATGCGTTGTGGGGGGTGGCTATAGTCACAGCAACTCGGGAGGCTGAGGCAAGAGTATCGACTAAGCCCAAGAGTTGGAGGTTGCTGTGAGCTGCAACACTACAGCACTCTACTGAGGGCAATGAAGTGAGACTGTCTCAAAAAAAAAAAAATTAATAATAATAATAATAATAAAGGCCCACGAGGAGGGGACTGTTGTTTATCCTTCGAACAGGCCGCTTTGGAGAGTGAAAGAAGAGCATTCAGGAACTACGCTGGGAATAGGGCGTCAGTGGGCACGTCCTGGAGCCCAGACTGTGGCTTCTCCTGGCTGGGCCTGCTACCCCCAGAGGTAAAGCTCTGACCTGGGTGAGTGTGACAGAGGCCACAAGGGGAAGGGTGCCACCCGGCCACTCCAGCAGAGGGTCACCACATCCAAAGCCACTGTCAAGGCCTCGTGGCTGGAGCACTGGAGCTTTCCTGCAGCTCACAACTTTCTAGGTTAGGCGTCCCGCAGGCCCAGGCAGGGCTCTCTGCTGCTGGGGATCTCTGGGGGCCTTGGGGTGCCCTGCTGTGACAGGATTATAGCGGGACAGCTGTTGCTTGCTGTGCTCAGCCTTTGGCCACAATGCCCAGAGTTGGGTGGTCCCAGGTTAGAGGGTTTTCATGGGCACCTTGGGGTTCCTAGAAAGAATCTTCTAGGAGGCAGAAGCTTCAGCCCTGTCTGCCACGAATGAGGTGCTCCCAGACCCTAAGGCGGGGGATAGGAGCCACCTCTAGGCTGACCTCTGGGGACCTGTGGCGCCTTCCCCAGCTGCAGGGCCCTCCATCCCACCTTGTCCCTGGGAGCGCTTGTCCCCTGCTCCTCCTGTGTGTGTGTAGCTTACAGGGCTGTGGCATTCTCAGCAGCTTCCACGTTAGATCATCACTCTGCTCTGCTGACAAGCAGAGATTCCAGCAGAATCCCCTGAGACTCCAGCAGCATCTGGGATGGCTGGTCCTCAGGGCACCTTTGCTCTAAGGCTCAACAGAGAATGTCTGCAGGTCACACAGTCGGGGGCCAGTGTGCAGAGCAGATCCCATGACCCAGGCTGCCCTACCAAGCTGTGCAGTGCCCAGTTGCTGTGAGCATCTCCATGTGTGGTGGAAACAGCCTCTCTGGTTAGGCTGAGAAGGTATTTGATGTGCTCGGCGGGACAGCAGGGATTCTGCTTGAAGCCCTGCTCCTGGGGGCTGGTCACCTGCCTTTGCATCTGCACCCTTTGCGTGTTCACACAAATGCACACAATTGTGTAGCCTCCACCACAGGACCAGGTGGAAGGTCCTCAGAGTCCCCCAACCCCTCAGCCCCTTTTCCAACAGACACTGCCCCTGCCACAGCCACTGGTGACTGACTGGCGTGCCCACGGCTGTGTCTCATCCAGAAACACCTTCCAGCAGTGCAGGGCGCTGCTGCTCACAAGTTTGTGAACTGTGATCACGCTGGGTCCTGCAGTGCCAGGTTCCGTCTCTGTCACAAAACATTCCATCACCGGGCTCTGCACCCAATCCCCGCCAGTGACATTCAGGTGTCCCCACTCTCTAACTGTCGTGACAGAAGCTGCCGTGAGATTTGCAAACAGTTCCCGTGTGAACACTCCCTTCTGTTTCTCGCAGATAAACACGCAGAGGTGAGTGACGTTTTGCATGAGGCGTGTGTGTTTGCCAGCTTCACTGGGCGCAGTCTACTGACAGTAAAACCCACCGTGAGTGAAATTAACCTGCATCTTATTTAAATGTTTAGAGTAGCACAACCATAACTACAATCAGGTTCAGAGCATTTTTGCCCCCTGCACCCATGAAGTGTGATCTCTGCTCCACCCTCAGCCTTCAGCAGAAGCTGAAGGTGTCTACACTGGGACTTTAGAGATCATTAAGTTATTTCAAAGGAAGTTAAAAGTACGGTAAGTATATTCTTTTTTTTTCTTTTTTTTTTTAATCAACATAATCTAAGTGTACTGCAGAAGTTTTGTTAGGCCTAGACTATAATGTCAAAATACCAGTTAACTCCTGGTAGATTTCTGGGCTGCAAACCCTCAACAAAACAGAGTAAGTCTGGTTCACTCTCAAGATAGATAAGCAGGTACTCACTGATTTCTTGCTTGACTAACTCCCCTGAGGAACGGACTGGGAAGTACCAACTGTTCTTGGACTGACCTTTCAGAAATACGAGGTGGGGAAAATATTAGAACAAAGATGTATGATGTTTAGCTAACTGACCACAACATTCTGCTTCTGTACGATGCTTGCTTGCTGTTCCCCCCACTCAAAGGCACCTGGGCATCCCGTGTGCCAACCAGAATGCAGACGCAGCCTTAAAAACCCGACCCCTTAAGCACTCAGGGCTGCTCTCAGAAACCCCATGTTGGGACACTGAGGCAGTCACCAGCCGGCTCTTCAATAAAAGGACTCTGCTGTAAATTTGGCTTGTTTGGCAGCGTGGTCTTTGTGGACCCCCTGGGCACAACGTTTAACGATGGGTTCAAGTGTGCCGTGAGATGAAAAGGTTGGAGAACACTGTTCCACACATTTGCTTTCCCTGGACGTGACTTATGAGCAGGGTCATAGAGTGTGTGGTGTTTTTGCATCTGGCTTTCTTCACTTAGCGTGTTTGCCGGGTTTGTCCATGTTGTGGCATGTTGCTGCTGGGAGTTGTTCGTGCTCTGGGCTATGCGTTACCTATGTAACGGGTATCTGACTGTCACGCGTCGTGGCTTTTGTGGAAAACACTGCTGTGGACAGTCCAGCACATGTTACACGGACACACTTTCATCCTTCTTGGGCAAATGGGAGCAGTGGAGCCGCTGGGCTGCCTGGTGAGCTCATGTTCAACTTGTGCAACTTCTATTAAGAACGTGCCTGGTGTGACTGCAGCCCCCCGGGTTAGGTGGCATAAGTGAAAGTCCTAAATCTCTGAAGTGTCCCTGAAAAAAAAAAATATTGACCCTCTCAGGAGACCAGTCAGGCCCTGCCCACAGAGACACAGTCCTTCCAGGGCCAGCTTCAGCCCTGGGTCACTGAGGTCTGGGCAGAGATGGGCTGGTCTTTGGAGGACATGGCATTTCCAGGCAGGCCCACACCAGCCACCCTGCCGCCAGGCTTCTGATAGGGGCTCTGGAGCCAGCACCAGCCCTTAGTGTGAAGGCCACTTCTGAGTTTGACAGGGAGTCCAGCCAGTACACCTGAACCCTCTGCCTCTGCTTCCCTTTGCACATCTGGACCTGGGGTCCATGGGCCCATGGAAAGCTGGGCGTAGGGAGGACTCCTGCCCATACACACTGCCACAGCACCTGTGAGGGCTGCAAACAAGCTCTGCCTGAAAAGTACAGACGGCCAGTGAAGTGTCTCACTTTGCAGGACCTCAAGGGTCACTACTTTAAACAGACACCCATATCTCTGACCCTTTGATTCTGAGTGACCAGACAGTGTTCTCAATGGGAGGCTTGGCCTGAGGACTGGCCGGGGGTCTGTGAAGACCCACCGGGTTGCTCATGTCTTTAGAGATCAGACATGCAGTGTGGGAGTTTCCACCACCAGGCCTTGGGGGCTGTTTGTTACTGAGACGTTAACACACCTCTCTGACTGATGCTGAAACTGTTTACCATAGTGCACAAAAAGAAGCTTGGAACCGGGTTGCCCACAGCAGCGAGTCTTCCTTTATGAGAGAATTGCTGTGTTATACTGAAGACATTGAGGAGATGGACGAAAATGGGCAGGACGCCAAGTTCATGGGTAATAAAGCCAAATATTGAAAAATTGGAGAACACTTCCTAAATTGATCTAATTTTCAATGCAATTCTAATCAAAATCCCAACAGGTTTTTTTTTTTTTTTTTTTTAATGGAACTTGACAAACTGAATCAAAAATTTATATGGCAAAGCAAAGAGCAGAGGATAGATGAGTGACTCCTTGTCTAGAAGAAGCAGACCCAGGACAGGGCCCGGCCACAGAGTGAGAATTTTTATGATGAAGTTACGGCAACTTGACAAAGAGGAGCTGGTGCAGGGAAGGTCAAGGACCGGGGGGAAAACAACCTGGAACCAGGCGGCTCTGCAGCTGACGGGGGACCCTGACTTTTTTATTCACAGGTCCCCATGGGACCAGTCCCACATGTTAGAAAAAAATGGAAATTGGCCATTCATCATTTTAGCAAACTTACATATTCTGACAGTACACATCGTATCTTCAATGTTATCATTTTAAATCATGAAATTATAAATGCTACTTTATGAAAATGCACATAGCAGAGCTGTGGGCCGAAGGTGAACGCAGCTCGGGGAGGCAGAGGGCAGGAAAGAAGTGAAGATTGTTTCAAGGGCAGACACCCAGGGCTGCACTTAAATTTCTGTTCCGTAAGCAAAGCAATGGGGATATTGTTATTAGTTACAAAGCTAATTATGCTCTAGATACTTTAGGTCTGTTTTCTTGAATGTTTGAAATATCTCAAAACAAACATCTTAAACTCAGTCCAGTATTTTTCCACTAGGAGCTTCTCTGGGTCCATTGTCACTTTCTTCTGGGAAGCAAAGGGGGAGGCAAGGAAACAAAAGCTTGGAGGGACCGTGGGGTGTGTGGAAGGTCTCTGTACCTTCAGTCCTTCAGGGAAGCTTTTATATAAATGTTGAAGGACAAAGTATTTAGAATTATCATCTATATAGCCACAGTCTTTTTTCTAAAATTAGCTAATTCAGAAATTATTTTCAGAAGTAATTTAAATGAAGTGAAGCCAGCCTCCTATCATCAGCAAAGTGCCTACCATCTCTGTTTCTCTATGATTTGGACTTTTCCATCTTGGAAACACCAACACTGGCTGGCAGTGCACTTGAGTTTTGCGGGTGATGGGTGCTGCAGATGAGGCTGGGTGGGGCATGAATCTTCCATTTGGCTCATCACGGTCTGGTTTGTCACTTGATGGCCAACTCTTGATCATCATAGCCACCACGTTGGAAATGACTGATTTAGGGTTGTATAAAGGAGATATTCCAGAGGAAGCCACCAAGGGCGGGCCTTTCAGAGCCACCTTTGTGATGGACACATGGAGACTCACTGTTCTTTTGTGGTCCAAAACAACAACAAAAACAAAATAATTGGGCAATCCGGCAGGTGAGGGGCAGAGTGCATTGATACTAATAGTTTGAGTCACTTTTTCAGTTTCAATGTCAAGGATGAGGACAAGCTATTAGTTAAAAGATGAAATATTGTGTAAAAGATATTTCAATCTAAGAGAAATAGATACTACTCTCAAAGTTTGCAGGAGAGTTAAACTCAAACCCTGGATTCCACCAGTAACTCCAAGTCTACAAGGCACCAGGGCAAATAGGTGCACCTCAGCATTGAGCCCGCTGAGCCGGGCCTTGACGGGGCAGCTGGGTCTCTGCTGTCCTTGGTCAGCATCTTCCTGCTGGCGGCCTCAGGAAGGAGGAGTCCCTTTCCAAGGTGACACATCTCTGTGTCTTTCTACTAAGATTTAAAAAGGAGTAATTGGATCAAGTAAACAGGTCAGGGAGGATGAACAAAGACCCCAGGCCCCAGAAGTTTGGTTGACAGGCAGGGGACACGGAGGCCGACCTGAGCTCTGGAGCTGGTACGTGTGAGCATTAAATGATGAGAACGTCCTCGCATCAGCGAAGCTTCCAGAAATGCCCCCTAGATGTGGGTGAGCTGCAGGGCCATGTCTGTAAGGGGCGTCTAGATCCAGGGATTAAGGAGAAGTGGGGGGGCCCCAGCATGGGGTGGGGGCTGCCACTTTCTCTTTCTGCTCTTTCTTCTCCTGGGAGACCTGGTGAGATGAGCATGTGCTTCTGAGTGTTGGGAAAGGATGTAAATCGGTTTCTCCCAACTCTAACAGGGGAAACACTGTTTGACACTGTAGAAAAAACATAATTTCCCACTGATTTATTTCTGTCTCCTTCTGGGCCTGGCCAGCGTGGGGAAAGCAGAGATGTACCTATTCAAATGACAAACATCTCACCAAGACGGTATAATGCATTGGCCCTTGCAGCCTCCCAGAGTATCAGGCTGCGTTCCTGAAATAAATTGTGCCATGACATCCTGCTAACTCTTTGTATTTATGTAGCACTTTTATTCCCAAAGTGTCTGTGAATAAATTGTCCCCTTTCCTCCTCTCAAGCTAATGCTTACAGACGTATCCCTGGAGCGTGGAACCACCAGAGAAGGACAGATGGAAGGTGGCCATGCAGCTGTGTGGCCCTCTGCCCCACCGTGCTGGGAATCGGCGGGAGGAGGCTGGACCAGCTGTGGTTCCTCCTCCCACATGCCCCCCTCCACCCTTTCTCCTGCCACCCCCAACCTTCCCCCACCCATTTCACTCTGCAGACTCCTCCCACTGCCTGGGGAGATGGTGAGGATCATGAGGGCAGCCCCTGCCATCTGGCAAATGTATTTCCCACTGGGGCCACACCGCCCACCTCACCCAGCCCAGCCTCCTGCCTGCCACCCTCCTTCTTTGGCTGTGTTAGCCCTTGACCCACCCCTCCTCTGTGGGTCAGAGGAGTCCCCTGGACGTCCCCCCCCAGAGCTACCCCAAAGCTTCCCACTCATTGCCTTTCAGTCCCACTCATTGCCTTTCTATAACTTGTGTTGCAACCTGGGGACAGTCCTCTTCCACCTCAGTCTGTGCCCGTCCATGGCCCAGTCTGTAGAGAGCTGGAGATGTGGCCAGTCGTCCTGACTGTCCCTCACTCTGTCCACTCTGCTGCAGCCCTGATGATGGCTTACACCTGCAGCCTTCTCAGAGGACAGAGCCAGTCTGCCTAAAGGCTCCTGGACTGGGGGACCCCAGCCCAATTGGGTGGCCCAGTCCATCCAGGCAGGGCAGCCATGGAGGTGACGTGAATGCTCAGGAGCCTGCTGGTCAGGCCACAGCTGTACCTGCCCCACAGCTTGTTCGGCCTCTTTCCTCCCATTCCCTTGAGGCTCCTCCTAAGACACTGAAGCACCTTCTCCAGGTCCTGCTTCCTCCTCTGCTTCTCGGCAGCCTGATCTAGGATGTTCCCCCAGTGGAGGTCCCGATGGCCATTGCTCTCCTTTGGGCGGCCAGGGGCCCCTTCCCCATCCTCACCCCTGTGATCCAATGCTCCGCAGCCCTGCCGTCCTCCCCTCCCCGTCAGCCCCAACTCCATGGGGACGCGCCCACCCTGCTTTCAGCGGCAGTTTGCCAGCTTGAGCATCAGAAGGGAACCCGGATTTCAGCTCCCATGACCTTGAAGGTAGTTAGTGCTTCAAACTCAACCATTCATGATATTGAGGATATATAGTGGCTGCTTCATAGGGCAGTTGGCATGTCAGCACCAGCCTGGTGTTGTGAAAGGGATGGTGACTGTGAAAGGAAGTGTGTGCCAGAAGACACAAGGGCCTCCACCACCTGGAGGTCCCCTGCCCCCAGACCCAGTGGCTCCTGGCTGCCTGGCCAGAGCCTCAGCACAGGGGAAGGGCTGCTCACCTCTCCCCAATACCCACCCCTCCTGGGCTTCTGACAGACTCCTGGGCACACCCAGGTCCATTAAGGCATTGTCCAAGACTGCTCAGCACTCTGAGGGTGGGTGCTCGGGGACAGGGATGGGTCTGGTGTCAGGGAGACGTGAGTGGAGCTGGGCCTCAGGGATGCCTAGGACAGGGGCAGGACAGATGTGACATCTGCAGAGATGATGCTGAATGCAGGACAGAGGCAGTACAGGGTGCAAGGAGAGGACATCCTGGAGCTGTGTCAGGGCCGGAGGAAGCTGGCCCCAAGCTGGGTGGGGTAGAGAAAGAATACCGGCTAGGAGGGGACTGGGCAGGAGGGTGAGAAGGCCACTGGCCTTCTGCTTCCTAACCGGGATGGGATGCGGTTTTGCCATGGTCAACAGAAGCCCAGAGGCACAAGAGGTGACTCCAGGGGGAGCAGTTGTCACATGCAGCCCTGCACCCCAGGAGCCTACAAGCAGAAGAGGCTGCCCATCTTCCCGACACCCCCAACATCCATGCTCTGCCCCAGTTATGGGCAGGCTCTTGCCATCCACATCTACAACTGGATGTCATTGGCTCTGTGAGTGGTGGTCACGTCCTTCAAGGTAGATTGTAACTGGTCTGGGTCTGCAGAGGCCGATTCTACACGTCCCCTGGAGACTGTCTGTGTCGTGGCCTGCCTCCCCAGCCTGCCTCGAGGTGTTGTCTGAAAGTTGAGTGATGCTGCGACACAGAGGCTAAGACCTGCAATGAAATTCTATGGTGAATACAGAAGACTACAGATCTCTCTTGGCGTGTAGCAACTTTATTTCTTTCACCAAAGCTTATATAGGCACAACTCATGAATAAACTTAGGACTTAAACCTTAGCCTCTCACTGCCTGGAGCCTACGGGTCTATGGATTAACTGATAACCACTTCACTAACATTATCTAAAGCTATTCTTATGCTAAGTAAACCAAAACAAAACCACAAAACAAGATAATGGGGGAATAAGCTGTTTGAATGCTTGACCTTTAATAGACCATATGGAGGCAGTCATTCATCTTTGGGGAGTATCTGGAAGTTGCTGAGATACACAGGTACCTGCCTGCAGGCCTGCCCCCAGGAAGCCAGGCCCTCAATCACTTCTATGTGGCCAGGCCTTTAGCCACATATGGAGTTCTATCTAGGTTTTTTTTCCTTTCTAACTCACAAAAGACTTCAAAATTGCCTTCACAAAATGGAACCATTTAAAGGCTTATTTATAGGCTTTCCGCCTACACAAGGTGCACACATTTCATTTAATTTTCACCATTACGCAGACCGGCAAAAGGTACCCCTTTCTATCTGAAGGGCGGGAACAAGAAATATGGTTACAAAGTTAATTAATCTTACAGGTGTTCTCCCAAATCCTTGGCATTGCTATAACAAGGTTCCTTGTCTCACCTGCGTCTTTATAAATGGTCACCATCTAAGACAATGCCAGGAAGGCTATGTTAACCAATGTGCTGAAAATATGTCAAATGGTCTGTAAAACCAGTGTATGGTGCCCCATGATTGCATTAATGTACACAGCTATGATTTAATAATAATAAAAAAAAATAGCTAACACTTAAAAATGATGATACTAACTCCTTATCCCCCAAATTGGTAAATAAAGGGAAGAGCGTTTCACTTGCTTTTTAAAAGAGGAACTGTAGTTCAACTGAAGTTGATAAGAGAAAATTTTATAGTCAATAAAATACCAACTAAAAATGTGGAAGAAATAATGGAATTTAAATATTACTTAACTCTCCAAAGATTATAGATTCCAACAAGAATCATCAATGGATCACCAAAACTCTTAGGCAAATCTTTGATGGGAACTAACTGAATATTCATACAATGCATTATCTGTAGATTACCTGCTAATTTTTAATTAAGGGAAACATCATCTACACAAAGAAGGTTTCTGTATCTGGCTGTCACCATGTGAGCCTCACAGATAGTAGACAATCTGACACAACGAGATGCCATTTGAAGTACAAATGTCAAAAATACTTAACCTAAATCCAACCAAGTCCTTGCTCCAAATTTCCAGTTTATAGAAAATAGGGGGTAGAGGAAAAAATTAAGAGATACCATGAAGAAATAATCAGAAAAATCTAGTACATGAAACATTCCACAGGAGGGTTACTTGATTTCTCCAAGTTGGCATTTAAAGACTGTGAGTGGAGTTCTAAAGTAGAAAGAAGCACGCCAGAACAATGAGAGACTAACTCATTTTGTACTGGCAATCTACCACTTCATAGCTTGAGAACCAGTCTAAGAGAAAGGTATATTTTTTAAAAAATGACAAAACATTTTACTAATAGTCAGAATCTCACACCCAAAATGAACCTCTCTACCATTTTAAAGGACATTCAAAAAGAACTATAAAATTTTATATTTTACATAATTAGGTATCTATATTTTATAGTTTTACCCCAAATAATCTATTATATTATGACACAGGTATTGATTTTGTCCTATTATTTGAAACAGCATGTAAATTAGCAAATTAATTGGATGTAGTAATCCCAGGTTCACTATCTACGGGATACCTCGACAAATGCTTTTAAACCATTATTGAGAGTAATGTTCTGCTCACCTGGTAATAGGATATTGTTACTTTTGATAGTAACATTTATACTCCCATGGCTTGCAATTTCACATATATTATCTCATTTGATAACTGTAACCACCTGTGCTATACACAGGCAGGTCAGGTATTATTACCCCACTGAACAGATGGAGAAGTCAGAGATCAAATAAATTAGTTTGTCCAGTTACGTAGCTAATGAGAAGAGTCAGAGGTTTTTGGGTCTAAATTCAGTGCTGTTTCTATGAACAATCCTAAGTATCCTCTCTCGACAGTGGTCCTGAGGCCATGATTTCTCAGTCATGGCATTCATGACTGAGAAGGCCAGCATAGACACAGATAAACAACTACAGAGCTGGGGTACTCAAGATTAGCCCACATCACAAAGTCACAAAACACCAGATGCTGGCGTAGATGTGGAGATAAGGGAACATTGCTAGTGAGATTACAAACTAATACAGCCTTTTTGGAGAGAAGTATGAAGAGTCCTCATCATCAAGATCGAAAAGTAGACTTTCCATTTGATCCTACAATCCCATTACTAGGTATCTACCCAGAAGAACAAAAATCATTTTCCCACAGAGACATTTGCCCCAGAATGTTTAGTGTGGCCTCAATTGATAATTGCCAAGTCATGGAAATAACCTAAATGACCATCAACTTATGAATGGATCAACAAACTGCGGCATGTGTTTACCATGGAATACTATTGAGCCATTAAAAAAGATGGAGACTTTACATCTTTTACATTTACCTGGATGGAGTTGAAATACATTCTTCTTAGTAAAATATCATAAGAATGAAAAAATAAATATCCAATGTACTCCATACTAATATGAAACCAAAATATAAACAACTACATGGTCATATGAAGAATAAAACACAAATATAGTCTAGTGTGGGCTGGAGGAAGGCAGGTGGGGGGGCAATTGGCAGGTGGGAGGGCATGAGGTGGGACCTCACCTACTGTGCACATTGTGAAGGAGCGTGGGGCTCTTTCACAAATGGAACTTTACCCTGGAAGTGAGAACAATGTAACCTAAAAATTTGTACCCTCATATTAATTTGAAATTAAAAGAAAAATTAAAAAAAAATAATAAAATGCAACAGCTTAAAAAAAAAAAAGGAGCAAAAAGAAGAAATAAAGAGCTGGGTGTGGCATCAAGTCTACTGAGCAAGTCACTTTCTACAAGGCTCATGCACTTTGGCCTCTGAGTCTTGAACTCAGTCAAAACTCTCTGCTCCTCTCACCTCCATAAGTGATACAGATTCTGTCCCTTTGGTGGCTCTGCACCATCACTACGGGCTCCTTACCCTGTTTTAACTCACCACTTGACCACTATGTCACTCCTTCCCTTTATACGTCCAGAGTGTGGTAAGCAATGAAGCCTTTCTGTGAGGACATTTTTCTTGTTAATTTTAACTGCTGATTTCCACTCAGTAGCATTATTATAATTAACATGACTTGCTGATACCAAGGATTCATAGGGGGTCCTGTGGTAACTTAGAAATTTAGGGCTGGGGTAGCAGCACATGCTGAGCCCTTGACTTCTCTGCATTTTGTCTTCCCACAATTCCTTCCTGGGGATACTGTCCCTGTTGCCCTCCGACCTCCTTTCTGCCATTTCCACCGTTTCTCTATACCATCCCACCAGGGCTTTCACACTTGTGCCATCCTGACTCAACAATACTTGTTCACCCTTTCCCTTCCAATCTCTGAGTCCTCACTCACTCACTCCTCTGCCCTACTTCTTCTATAGCTGGGTTCCACCTGGTCCTGGTCCTCAAAGCAACCTGCTTTTTCTAGAGGAGATATCTGGACCCTAGATGTTTGCAAACTGAGAGAGTAAGATCCTGCTTATAGTGAATTTTCTGCTCTTTGCTTTGTTATGAAGAGTTAGGTGATCCTTGCAAGAAAGCAGGAGCTTGAGCAAAAACATAGATGGCTGGAGTGAGAGGAAAAAAGAGAAGAAAAACTACAGATCAAGAAATAGCCAAAAAGCATTTTTATATTTCATTTAGGTTCCAGAAAAGTCATAACACAGTAAATAAATTATGAAAGAGGAATGGGGAACTGAGTTGTTAAATAGTCCACCTCTCTCACCCCAGTTTAATGAGCATTTCCATATTCTCCAAGAACATCTAACCTTTCCCCATAAACCCTCAAAATCCCATGTTTTAAATATTACTCACAAATCAAATATTTTCCTAAAATATATTCTACAACCATTGAGGCCTCATAGACTCCTTTAAAAGTTTGTTCTTATTTAGAACTTAGGAGGACAGCACATTATGCTCTATAATCCATTCACCAAGCTCTAAGTCACTTCTTTTCAGAATTCCCTCAAATCCATGAACTAGAATTTATTGCTCCTTTCTCCCATCAACCAAAACATTGAAGTTTTTTCTAGGTTTTTGAGTAATTGCCTCACAATTAGGAACAGTCCAGCATACCCATTAGGTTGTCACTTCCTACCAGATGTTTTCCAGCTGTTCTCAATGTCTTTCTGCTAATGCTCTGCCATCTGGCACCTTAATGGTGGTACAACAGGGAATGGATGATTTGGTGACTTTGCTCTTGGAGTTGTAAAGACCTGGCCCATTGCTTCATCTTGGGAAAGTCTAATACATTTTTCACATTTCTCCAGCTTTCGTTGTTGCATTTATTCCACCTACTAATGAACCAATAGTGAGCCAGTTGTGACATGGTACACGTGAACTATCCCCGTCACATCTGAACCTGCATCACTTTGTATTAAAGGACACACTCACATCTTATTTCTGATCTTGAAATGTCCTGCCATCAGGACAATAGCTGATATCTTACTGCCCAAGAAATACTGTTCCCTTTACCTAAAAAAAAATTTTTTTTACCAGCATACCAATAGCACATCAGGACAGTAAGCAGTTATGTGCCTTTTGTGTTATCTTGTCAGTTACACCTTACACATGGAAATCTTATGCTTGTTTGATAATCTCTGTAGCTGAATGAAGGTAAATCTTGGCCCTCTGAGATGGACGGTCGGTCATCAGAGTCAAAGTCAGCCAAGGCATAGCAGTTATCAATGCTGATTTCTAGGGACAGTAAATCAGTGTGTCATCTATTTATGCATACTTACTGAGGAGATTATTGCTTCCTTCAATTACGGAAACTATTTTTCTGAAACTATGATTATACTAGATATCAAAAAGGTTAGCACCATTAGCTCGTAATCCCTTCCAAAGGCCCGGTGGGAATGGTTGTTATTGGGACTTCAGCAAATATAACAGTAAGTGCAGGAGAGTTGATATGCATGCTAATTACAAGGTACCTATCTCCAGTCAAGTACATTTTATATTTGAGACTGAGTCTCACTCTTTTGCCCTAGCTACAGTGCAGCGCCATCATCAGAGCTCACTACCTCCTCAACTTACTGGGCTCAAGCTTCCCAAGTAGTTGGGACCACCACACTCTAGTTAAGTTTTCTATTTTACGTAGAGAAGGGGTCTCACGCAGGCTGGTCACAAATTCCTAAGCTCAAGCAATTCTCCCTCTTTGGCCTTCTAAAGTGTTAGGATTACAAGCATGAGCCACCACATGTGGCCTCATATACATTTTTAATTAATTTTTTTAAGTTTGGACTATCACCACATGATAGCCCCATGTGCTGTCTTCCAAAATAATCCAAACCTTCTATGGCTCTATTAAATGAGTAGACTACATAAAGTGTGTGAGCTTATGGCCACAAGCCAGATCTGCTTACAGTGTGGGAAGATGAGAAACCTGGGACTGAAAGAGGATGTTAACATCACCCCTGCCAGCAAAAATACATGTTCTCTGGTCTCGTAACACTATTTTATCTTGAAGGAGTATCTCCTTCCCCATTCCATTTTGTTAATGGAAATTAACAAAACTATCTATCTTTCATTTTACCAAGCTGTTAGATCTCAAACACCAACTTCGTGTTTTACTTGCGGCCTTAAATGTAGCAACAATGTGATCATCATGTGCTAAACGTTCACTGATTTCCTCTTTAGTCAATAAATGTATTTAGGTGTTTTACCAATAGCTAAATTAGTATCTTCAACTTATAAAACATGCTCATGTAGTATCCAGTGTGTTGGTCCCTGTGAGAGATGAGGACAAGGAGCTTCTAGTCAGAAAGGGACACAAACTGTACCAGCTCTAATATAAGGCAGAAATACATGAAAGAACTCAGCAACAAATGGAGGCACTGATAATTGGAAGGAAATTGGAAAACACTTCATGGAAGAGGTGGTGTTTCTACTGGGTCTTGGTGCATGGACAGAATTTCGACATGCACCAAAATCTTGATCCAGTGACAAAAAGGAATGTAGTTATGCCTTAAAAAAAAGGGGGGGAGGAGTATTTAAAAATGAACCTACCAAACTCCACTGTGCTTCATATAATCACTGATATTTTGCACCCCTAAGAGTGTTATTTAAGTTTTCAATGCAGTTAATTGAAACCCTACTAGATGCAAATCAAAAGTTTCAGCCTTAATTGAGATATTTTGAAAATTGAACCCATTGCTTCAGGCAGGTGCTACATGAGATTCCATTAATATAGGTAATTAACATTAGCCTCTGCTTTAATTAACATGCATACTTTAATTAGCAAAGCATTAACCAACATTAAAAAATGTGATCTTCATGCATCACAAAAAACGGGAAAGTTATGACTACTATGTTATTTTTCTCTAAGGTTGTAAATCACAAAATAGTGATCACTTTTGAAGTACACATCAGATTAAAAATATTAAACAGGGAGATACATACAATATGAGTGAAAATTCTAACAAAGTAAAAAACAGTGATCTTTAAATTTATAGAGCAAACAGCTTTCCCATTTCAAGCATGAATTACATTTTAATGTTGTAATGATCATTTGGAAGGCAGAAGACTTTTGACTTGAAAAATCCCCAGAGACTGTCACCTTCCTGCTACGTAATAAATCAATTACTATACTAGAGTAGCCTTATCGATGTGACCATCTACCTCCTAACCTCTTCTTAGTCCTTCCCACGAAGCAAAGAACACCATTCTCTGATGATATTTAACATCTGAGGTCTCAAACCAGCAGAAACTTCATTTTTAAAACAATATATGTTGCCTTGTTTTATCTGTAAGATCCAAACGTACAAGAATAGTTCTTAATTGACAATCTACCATGTGCTGGATAACCAAAAATTAATTTTTTAAACACAAAATTCACTTTTATGTTTTTCCTTACTGAGATCAATAGGATATGCCAATTTCCAAGTCCTATTCATATGCTCTATATTATCTATTTTTGATTTCTTTAATGAAAATAGCTTCATCATTATATGGAATAGCAGTACTGTAGAAATGGCATCCATATAGCACATTATTGTATTCTTGTGTCCCAGGACATGCTAAAATTATACTACAGAATATAGCAAGCCTTTTAAAACACATATTTATAGAAAAATAAATTGTATTCTGATTAAATATTAAGAAAAATGCTCATAGTACTGCACAAAATATTAAGAAAAATGCTCATAGTACTGCATAAAATTTAAATGGTTTCTAGTAAACCATTACTGTGTATAAGGCAGTCTTTTACATGTTTACATGCAGAAATATCTGAATGACCACAACAAAAATGGATCTCATGGGCTTATATTTAAATCTGAACTGAAAATCCTAGAAATTTGGGCCCTTGTGGTAAATTTTGGTGCAATGAAAGAAAATGATCTGGGGAGTAGCACACAGATTTGTAAGCTCACTTGCTGTTTTAAGCTGTTTCCAACATTGGAACTGGTTGTTTCCAGTGACGTTAAAGGATCGGGTTACAATTCTTTATTTACCACTGGCCGTTTACCATGGTCACCATAGGGGCAGCATGAATCAGCGTCTTTACCTTTCGTCTTTGCACTCTTTTTTAGCTAACAAATGAGGAAATAAGTGTTTCTTGGGTTTGCAAAGCTGTTCCCTAAGTAATGGTGTATTCCTTAGCCCTTTTCCCTATGGCAAATCAGAGCCTGGGCTCTTTGGAGACCACATGGGAACCCAGAATTCTTCCTGGATCAGTGCTGAGGGCAGTACTCTGAAAACAGGTGCAAGTCACCTCCCAATTCTGCTTAATTTTTTTTTTTTTTTTGAAATGAGGTCTTACTCTGTTGCCCAGCTAGAGTGCAGTGGCAATATTGTAGCTTGTTGCAAGTTCAGGAGGCAGGGCTCAAATGATCTTCCTGCCTCAGTCTCCAGACTAGCAGGGACTACATTTGTGCACCACCATAACCAGCTAAATTTTTCTATTTTATGTAATGATAGGGTCTTACTGTGTTACTCAGGCTGGTCTTCAACTCCTGGACTTGAGTAATCCTCCTGCCTCAGCCTCCCAGGTGTGAATGCCAGGTGTGAGCCACTATGCCCAGCCTGTATAGGTAAACTGAGGAGCCTTTTATCAAATTCTTCTCTATTCTATACACTACATCATGACAAAATTCATTATCTTGGATTGCCATGCTCTATCCTTAAATTCACTTAGATTTCACTCAGGAAAGGTATAAGCAGAATTAACAGAGAAAAACATATTTATAGCCAAGGCTTTAAGATGCACCGAACCCTGCTTTACATGTGTAAATGTATGACAAATGCTCTCTTGGTTTTAAGTTCCTTGGACCTGAGACGCAAGTGGACTCATAGCATCAAACGCTGAGCCATCTGCTTAACTGCATATAATATTTAAGACAATTGCCTGTGAGTGAATGTTTGCTATGTTATTAAACTGATGTATTCCCCTTCATTCTAGAGCAATCTTTCTCAGAAAGCAACCCTCAGATCACAGCTTCAGGGACAGCTGGTGGTTTTATGAAAATGCAGATCCCCAGGCCCAGTTAGGATTAATAAATCTTAGTTTCCTGGGATGGGTCGGTTTAAACCAGCAGTCCCAGGCAATGCTTATACAGAGTAAATCTGGAGATAAATCCGTAGCCTTTTATTTATCACACTACAGAAAATGGTCATCAAAATGAGCAAAATATTCTATACCTAATCTCATAACTTCCTTATGGATTAGTGTGGGAGAAGAAAATAGGTTTTGTTGGGAGAAAGCTTTTATTAAATAGAGTCACTTTTGATAATTAACAAAATTTGATGGGCAGATAATAAAAGTCACATAAAGTAGAAAGATTTATGTTTATGTTTAATGTATTTTTATAGTCATCCCTGTTATAAATATTGCCTCATAAATGCATTTTGAGGATGAGGTTTTCAAACACATTTCTTTAAAAAAAAATCAAAGGCAGTGCTGTTGGTAGACTGCCCTGCTTTTAACACTTGTATCTCACCAAGACGGCTAGGTCATTATCTTGTTTCATGTCAACCAATTCCTTATGATTTTCATGGAAACACCTAAAAGAGAGATATTTATCTTGGGAGAAATAGATGGATTTATCTTAAGAGAGACAGATTTAACATACATCGACTTTCTTTAGATTTCTGATTATATTCCATACGACATGATCACCATAAATCTGGGATGATATAGCCTAGCGCACCCACCTAGATAATAAAATTAGGTTGGCAAAAAAGGCTTTCCCAGTTTTTAAATCTTATCTCTCCTTACTTTCCATGCAATCCCCTTCCCCAGGCAATTTGTCTATTTTATGGCTGGCTCCCAAATAGGAATGCTTACTACCCCTGAGTTTTTGCAATCAACCTTTCTCCTGCATGGGATGTCTTTTCTAATCCACTCTTTTACTTAGATGAAACCAAAAAGTCCTCTACAGGCCAACACTAATATCTATTTTATCTCCCCAGTTCTACCTCTTATACCTCTGTTCATTCACTATGTATCATTAACCAGCTGGCATTTGTAGAGATCTATCCATTCAGGTGTGTAAGTCTTAGCCTCCTAATTAAATCACGAAATTTTTAAAGTTAAGGCATTTCCCAACACATTTCGACCCTATTTGACACGTCAGAGTAAAACCTGATATTAATATTTGAATAATAAATTGTTCAAATATACTATATGGCTTAGCCTGTATGGTATATTTTAGTGTGAGTTACAGTTAACTTTAGAAATTTATACGAGTCCTTAGAATATGATTCTTTTGTATCCTTCATTTATTGCATAAAAATAGCACCTGTGGCTGAGGCAAGAGAATCGCCTACGCCCAGGAATTGGAGGTTGCTGTGAGATGTGTGACACCACGACCCTCTACCAAGAGCGATAAAGTGAGACTCTGTCTCTACAAAAAAAAATTAGCACCTTCATAATATTTCTAATTGCATACAAGGTATCTTTTAAAAAGACTATACATCTGGTATAATCTCACTCTAATCCACAGAATTACGTGTTTTGTTTTGATTGGTTTATTACATTGGTGATTGGGTTCTTCTCAATTTACTTCTCACAGAGGATAAAATTCTCATTTTAGTCAATGCCATTTCATTTCATGACAGAACATTCTCTAGGGTAGCCTTTAGGGTATGAGAATATGTTTTGGGACTGTGTCAGTAAAGCAGACCCAGAGTGTCAGTGGTGCAGGCTTCGGTCTCCAACTCTTCTGAAACTAGAGTTTGTAATGGCTTCACAAAGCTCCTGCAGCCAGTTGCAAATGACATACCAATATTAAATTGAGCATGACATTTTTTGAAAAAAAAAAAAAAATACATAGCAGATATATAGCTGCTAAAAGTTATGGGCATTTTATAGGGGAAATTTTGATTTTAAATAAAAATCTGAAATAATGACATTAAGTTTGAACAATTAGTTAAGAATTTAAGGTACAATGATCTCTAATTAGACTTGTGTACATGGCAGAAGAACCCAAATGGCCCAGCACAGGGGCTCTCTGATTTGCTACTATTGAGCCTGTACAGATTTTTAATAGGTAGAAACCTAGAAATTGTCACTTATTTAACTTACGTGAATGTGAACTGTTAGAAATCAATTATTATGTTTTTATGTTGAACCCATTAATTCATGATTACAAATAAAAATGAGGCAATGTTTTGTTTGCTCTAGTTTTATTAGTCACAGACACCAGAGATAGAAATGAACAAATACGAACTCATTACTTAATACCTGTGGCTTTTATTATGCTCTTTAAGGTAAGTATTATCATTCCCATTTTATAGATAAGGAAATGGATATAAAACTTTATTAATAATAAAAGCATCATATGTACCCTATAAAGATAGTTAAGTACCCATAATAATTTTAACAAGCCAAACTTCATTTATTAATAAATAAAAGGAAAAGGAGAGAAAAAGAGCCAAACATGGTAACTAAACTTTCAATGGTAGAACCTCTAAATTGAGGCCGAACGTGTCCCAATTAATAGAGTGGCCCTTTCGCACTTTAAATATAACATCCCAAGTTTCCCTGGCAGTAAATCAGTAATGGATTCAAACATTTTAGAGGTGTGCATTCAAAAAGAGGAATGGGAAGAAAATAGCAAGTGAGGACACAGATAAACAAGCTTAGAGGACAATAGTGAAGCTGCAGCTCAACGGACAATAAAGTCTTCTTGACTAAGAAACAAAAAATTAATGTGGTATGATGACTGGGAACATCTTTAAAGAAAAGATGAAATACCTTTGATTTGATCCACTAACTCATGATGATAATACATAGAATTTCCCTTTAAGAAATGTGTTGTGGTTTTATAAAGATCAGAAGATGAAAGAATGCTTTAAAATAATGCAGCTCCTTGATATTCTGGGTTTCTAAGAGAAAGAAGGAAAACCAGATAAGAGGTAGGTGGAGTGATCTAGACATAAACAGATAAAGGCCTAGGCTGGGAAAATGGCAAAGCGGGATTTCAAGAAGCCTTACCAGGAAAGACTCAGTAGGACTTGGCGGCTGCTGGCTCCCATTTGGGAAATAAAGGGAAAAAGACAGTGAAAATTACTTTCAGCCTGTATTGCTGAGGAGCTGAGCCCTTGCTGGCAGGGTAACAAGGTCACCGTGAAGAGCATCAAACAACCTATACAAGTGCCAAGACCTTCTGGTCCTCACACTGCTGTCTCTGCTATTTCTCTGTATTCCAATCAAAAGTGGAATAATTAGACATTATGGATAATTTTTTCTTTTATATGTCTCACCTTAAGGCTTAAAACAAGCAAGTTTTACAATCCTCTTTGGTGAGTTGCAAGGATTACATTTATTAAAATATAAAATAGAAGAAAGAGAGTTATTGGAACTACCCAGCCTAAACCATCCCTCCTAATAGGTTTTGTTATTCTCTCAAAGTATTAAAAATCTATGCACAGTCTAGGTGAATGCAAAATAGGACTAACAATGTTGCTTTTATTATTAATCCACCTTCTTGGAGAACCCTGCACAGAGCACAGTAGGACCCTTCTGTGGTCCCAGCTACTCAGGAGGCTGAGGTGGGAGGATTGCTGGAACCCAGGTTACAAGTCCAGCCCAGGCAATATAGTGAGACTCATCTCTTAAAAAATAAAACAAAACAAAACTCACACACATACACACACACACATTTGAACTGGTAATTGATATTTTTCTTGCTTTCTAGTAGGCATGGGTTTTTGTAAATTAATGGTACTTAGCATTTAGAAGTTAGAATAGTTCACTTGCATTTCATTTAAAGGACAAACTTTTAAGTGAGGTTCGTTAGGTTTCTTGCAGGGCACAGAGCTAAAAGTACCACAGAATACACTAGACATTCATTTGCACTATACACTACCGTCATGTTTAGAGAATTTCGTTTTAGAAAGGAAAAACAGGGCTCCAAAACAAATTATCTTTTTTACCTCTGAAATTTATAGCCATGAGACAAACTCAAATCTACAAAATTAAAATAAAATTCCAATCCTTAGATGATTAATTTAACATCTATGTTGGGGATAGAAAGAACAAGAGCTCTTCTCGGGCTCTATTTTAAAAAGGGACCTATATAAAATATTAGCCGTGTGTGCTGCTTAGAGAAATCCACAGTACCATCAAAGACAAGGAACTTTTTTCTGCATCTTACTCTCGGTCCCTTCTCTTCATTTGTTAAACCAACTTTAAACTACCTACCAAACCAATTTGCAAACCAGCCCTAACTTTTATATGATTCTTATGAAATGCCTATCACTTCAAAAAGGGGTTACCTAAAATTAACCATAAATTACTTAAACTATTTTGTTTGCTATTGCATATTTGTTCCATCTTTGCACCCTAAATTTATCTTCATATTTTTTAATTTATATTTTATTCATTCATATTTGTAAAAAGAAGAAATAATTCATAAGATTTGTAGTAAGAAAAAACAAATGTCTCTTTAATTTTATAAATGATGAACACAAAATAAAAATAAAATTACATTGGAATCTATTGTAACCTTTCAGTTCATGACTTAGAAATACAAAGAAATTTCTAGAAATTTAATGCTAACTTTGCAGCACAATTAAATGTAAAATAAATTTTAACATGCATTTCTCCTGCCAATTGGCATACATAATAGAAAAATGGTAGAGAATAGGTTAAACAGTCTAAAAGGATTTTAACCTTAAATTTGACAGAAGTTAAATGGCTGTGACATTGGGTTCTTCTGCTTTATTCCAGCTAGTAATCCACCCTCAAAGTTCCTGTCAGGTAAATGACCTTGTATTTCATTAACTGATAATTAAATGGATTTATTCCACTAACGGTTTTAATTAAAATGCTAGAAATATTGATTACCCCTCTCATCCTTATTCCCCCAGATGAAAAAAAGGTTTTAGGAATGTTTATTTAGAGAAGACAGAGAATTAAATTAGATTGAATCTCTATGAGACCCGAAGACTGGTTCTTTCATTTCTGCTGCTCAAGCAGAAAAAGGTTTCAATTTTTTGATGTTTGATTAATTATTTTGAAATCCATTTATGCTTACCTTGGTGTTTAATTAAAAATGTCATTTTTAGCATAATTAAATTGGCTATCTGTGGAAGACTAACTTCAAACTTATATTTTAAAAATGCAATGCCTTTTTTTGGTAAAAGAAACTTTTCAGTTATTTGCTTTTTCAGTGGGGGTACTGTCTCATGAATGAAAAACCAGAGAGAGCTGGAGCTTAATTGGATTTCCTATATTTGAATATTAGGCCACATATGCTTATGACTAGTCTAAATTTATTTGGTGGGGCTCTTTAATCCGTTAGTGATTCATTCATTCTAACAAACACAGAGTCTGCACTTCCGAATGTGCTGGATTTCATGGTGTTTACACTGACAAAATGTACTTCATAAAAGCTGTCTCCAGCATGCCTGGGTGCTCTTCCCCAGCCCTGATTCAAGTAAGTTAAGATACAGTTTCTACTGTCAGTGCCGTCAAAGCACATCCAAGCAACTGGAAACCATTTTCACTAAACATTAGGCCTGATAATGACAGAGTTAGAAGTGTAATAAATAAGAAAGGAAGACCCAATCTCAATTGCTTAACATGCTTCACCAAAAGAAATGCCCTCATACTTGCTCACCAAAAACATGATTCTGAAAATGAGCACCATTTTCATTTACAGAATAGTGCCCAAACACTCATTTCTACATGGGGAAATAGCAATTCCTAAGAAAGCCGTAACTTGAAAGGTAACTGATGGAAACCAAATCTCACTCAAGAACGAGATACTATGTTATAATTTTTAAATCTAACCCAGCTCAAATCAACATATTTTTCTAAAATGCCTGTTTCTTAAACAACTCTTTCTGAATTCTCTTCCAGCTAAGTTTGGAACTCAGTATGCAGTTCTGGCTTACTGAAGTCACAGAAACAAGGACACATCAATTCTCATGCTCATGATTGTCAAGGTCACAAGAACTGACAGTGCCCATTGCATTATTTTAAATGGGAAGCAATAAAGGAAGAAATACTCAACTAAAGACTCTAGATAAATTCCTATTTTGGTACACTTCCATATATCACAATTTATCTTTTTTTAACTATAGCCTAATACCTAATAGCTTTTTGTGATACATCTACATACGTTCTCCCATGATAGAATAAGCAAGTATCGTCATGCTAATGATATAATACTTTGAATTCTTCCATTAACTTCAGAAGTGTTTCTGAGTATGTCTGTGCTCTGAGTAATCAAGGCATACTTTGTAAAGCCTGGCACAGGGCTATGACAGTAGCTCAACTTCCCATGGGCATGAACCTCTGAGCTTCAATTGCTACAAAGAATAGTAACTTTAACACTCATATTATGTGGTGCCAATTTCAATGGGCTAGATTTTAGCAGTCTAATTTCAACAATGTAGAATTTTTTTGAAGACTGTTCATAAATTATTGGTATATCTTCCTCCTACCTTACTAATTATCAGAAAAAAAATCTTAGTCAAACTTTTGCCAGGCTGCTGCATTTAAAAGCTGAGGGTGCCATTTCAAGTCTGTTCAGTCTTCCTATAAAAAGATCAGAGAAAAGTACTGCATGTTTTCATTTGCAGAAAGAGGACTACAAAAACTGAAAATGAGAAGGATTCAAAGATTCTGTCTTTCTTACCAGTAAAAGAAAACATGGTCCTCTACCTCAGTTTTCTCATCTACCAAATGGAGATAATTCTTAAAGAGAAGGATCTTTTGGTTCTAGAAGCACTGGCATCTGCAGATGTGAAGACCCATGAACACCATTTGCAAGGTGGTGATTGCATCAGAGGTTCACATTTGCATAGAAGAACAAAGGCTTGGAGATAAGAAATGTTGGCCTGAGATACTTGAAGACTGTCACAATTCATTTTCACAATAACAGAACCAAGTTTTTCATAACACCTACCAGTTCCGATATTTAAACAACTACTTGTCGAGATTTCTGATACTTATATCACATACCTTTACTTTCTTGACTATTGTTTTAGGAGACAGTGATATAATATGCCCTCAGATACATATGGAAATAGCTTCAAGATACCAATATTGTTTTAATGCCTTTCCTATGAACTTTAAGAAAACAGCTAAGATGAATAACTTTATTTTTAACACTGATATATGACATATTTTAACTTGTCTATATACAAAGTAGCACTGTTAACAGCTGCAACTTTCTTCCAGTATGCTATGAATCACCATACGCCTTTTCCCTTTTTTCATGCACCATTGCCACTATCTTACCTTCAGCAGTTTTGCTAGATTTCAATGAAGATGGAACTAGAGAGCACACATTAGAATTTAATATCAGCTCAAGAAGGGGAAAAAAGAAAGACATATGAAGGCAGAATGACATTCATTGAAGGTTCCCTAGGGAAGATAACACATGTTTTGTCTCTCACCTGCTAGGCATGCTAAATCAGAGCAATGATAAGCTAATCCATGAAATATATTTCACTGAAACCTGGACATCTTTACTGTTGCTAGTTCAGCCATTAGAATTTCAGAAATAATGGCAGCCGAATTTTTAAAGTGTGAGAGCCTCTAATTTTCTAATATAGAAATGTTTGTGGTAGATCTTAGACACAGTTTCAGATTTCTAACTGAAATAATTGTTACCATGTTGCTTTGCCAAAACTCAGAATCTCTATGTCTCTCTGAAAGTTGTCACATCAATGTTGAGTACTATTACTTTTCACTGTAGTGTCAAAATAATTGAGTTTGGGGGAATCCAGATGTATATAAATATATATCTTATGTTTCATAAGTGTCCTCAGATGTACAACTACCATTTAATTCTTTAAATGATCCTTTAGAATGCTTTATAACTCAAATGTCCAAACTTAGGTTTTCACCTACTTTTTTAATACTTGGTCTTGACCTGCTTTTCTTCAAAACTCTAACTGAGCAAGGCAAACCTCGCGAGAAGCGTGGGCCTAGAGATGGTAGGGATGACGCCAGAGGTATGTGCTCCCATGTTTCTAGGTGGACACTATTAAAATACAGGGTCATCGTGGTAGCGCTGAAACCAATCTTGTTTTGTCAGCTATAGAGCAGATAGTTTTTCATATAATCAATGCCTCCTCCAAGGAATGCCAAATTAAATGAGGATCAAATTAAAAGCATCTAAGCATAAAATTAGAGTCAAAACAAGACTTTTCCATTAAAAAGTGCTATTCAGCCTTGTGTGATATTTTTCAAATACTCCTCCCTGCTATGCTCTGATCCTTCTGCCAGGTTCCCAAGATTTGTATATAAACAATGTCTGCCTCCCTTACCACCCACCTGTTCTTCTTGCCAGACTTACTTGAATTCAACACAGCCCTGTTTTAAGCAATGAGCTCATCAATACAGTGAATTCCCTGTCACCCACACTAGACATTGCCATCGAGAAACATATAAGGTAACCAGACACAGTGGTACAAACCTGTAGTTCCCAGCTACTTAGGAATATGGAGTAGGAGGATAGCTTATGTCCAGGAGTTGGAGGCTAACCTGGGCAACATAGCAAGACCCTGCCTTAAAGAAAAAAAAAAAAAAGGAAAGAGAAATATACAAGGTAGGAAGAGGGCAGATATAAAAGAGAGAGATTGTCTGTTTAGTCACAAATATACTGATAATATGGAAATTAAAAAAAAGCAGAAAACATTACTGATAGCTTAATGGCATTTAAATAAAACATTTAAGATGGAAATTTCCCTCAGCACTACTTTGCTTTTCAAAGTTTCCTCCTTTTAGGATGAAATCACTTTCCCTAATCCTATGTATACAAATGAATAATTGGATTTTTACTTATTAACCTAGTTTTCCTATGCACAGAGTCAAAATTTAACCTTTTGAGATTAGGTCACTATCAAAAGTAAATATTCTAAATATTTACATCCTTAATGATGATGCTATTATCCAGTTAAAGAACCAATACATATTTTACAGCAAAAATGGCAAAATATTTAGGTTTGGCACCAAAATAAATCCATAACTCAGAGGTGACTGATTTTTAACTTTTGTATTTGAATGATCCATTGATTATAGTAAGTATACCTGTCAGTCTGTCAAAGACCAGAAGCATTATGGGTGCTTTTTTGGAAAAAAAGGAAGCCTTTCATGGTAAAACAGAAAGGAATTTTATTACACAATCATAGGAGAACTATTGGGCTCTTTGTGTAAGAAACTGGGGTCGGGGACATTAAGCAAGAAAGCTAAAAATAAGTTATATATTCAGAAAAACACGTATGTTTCAGTATGTGATGGTTGGTAAGGAGGGAGAAAAGAAAACCAAAAATAGAGGAAGAGAGAGACAGATAGACAGGCTAAGGGATTAAAAAATCCTTGGTCCCCCAAATACAACAGAGAACGAAAGCAATCCAAGGCCTTGTTATATAGACTTTGTGCCACTCTATAGCAAACTAAAATAAAACTTTTGAGTACTTAAAACCTTTCTTTCTGCCCAGGCCAGCCGAACTCTTGGGAGCATCCCAGAAACAAAATCCCCTGAGCAGTATTTACAGAGAGGTCAAATGAATGTCTCAAAAAACAAGTACTGTGTTAGAATTTCTCTGCTCCAAGGTCACCAGATATAACCTAGCCAGTTTAAAAATTACTGACAGCTTTCTTCTGTGATGCTGTCCCGGAAACACTTGATAAGACAATGAAATGACCTTCACAGAGAGCATCACTTCTCTGGACATTATTTGATAGGCTTTGGAGAAGCAACTTCCTATCCGCAATACCCCTTTCAAATTCCTGAAGAATCTGACCACATCTGGACTGAGATCTATGTGAACATTGGACTTAAAATGCCTCTGCATCCTTCTGTGGCAAATAGAAGATCACCAAACTAAATCAGACCATTTAACATCAAATGATCTGTTGGGAATGGTCTACTCCAGTAAATATCTCACTCTCAAGGGTCTGCAACTGAGTGGCATTCATAAGTCAAAATTATGTGCCCTGTGTATGCACATGAGCATTTTAGGATTCATTAATATTTCAGAGTGTTGGGGGGAAAGGCACATAACTGGCGTCTACATTATGAGTTTATTGAAGCCTATGAATTGAATCCTTACTGAAGATGAAGAATTGTGCATTTTATTTTCATTTCAGATGGCTTTGGTCTAAGCAGAGAACCAGGACTGAGTATTAAGTTTATTACATCTCACATGTCGGTTTTCATAAAGGACAGGTCTCTTATCTTTGTTTATCTCTGATGACACATGGTAACCCTTCTTCAATAGACGAAATGTTTTTCTTAAAAAAGGGAAACATGTTCATGAATCAGGAGGAAAAAAAGAGAAGGGGGCAAGGAGAGAAGAACAGGTAAAAGAATACAGAAAGAAAATGAAAGTGGAAAGAAAGAAGGGAGGAAGAGAGGCAAACAGGAAATACCTTTCTCAAGGTAACATCCACCCTGGTGGGTGGGTTTTACCATTGATTCCTACTTCCTGCTTTCAGGGCTCTAAGATCTCAGACATCCATTAAACAGCACAATGATAAAAGAGTAGTTCCTTATAGGAGATGCAGAGCATTAATCTTCTTTATTACAATTGTTTTGTTAGAGTTGTATTGATATGTACAGATTGGATCTAGTTGTCCCAGTAAGTCTTGATTCATCCTCTTACACTTTCATGAAAACTTTTATTATTGTGATGAAAAAACTTCTAATTCTATGTGGAACTCTAATTGTATTGCCAATTTCCTCGCCATACAGGATTCCCATGGTATGGTATTAACACTGATATACTTTAACTGTGCTTCATGTATAAATTTATGCACACAAAGGCATATGCATTTTTTAATAGGATTCACCTGAGTAATGCTGATGGGGAATCACACATGTAAATCCTTGTGCATCAAAATGAAAATATATCCCTACATATTCTCAAATAAGGTTTCTTGGGGGTTCATTTAATGTTTATGAGGAATTCATTTTTGTTTGTAACCAGTTCTAACCATCTGAAGGTCATAGCACGTGGAGTATTTTTCACATGCTCCCTTCTGTGGTGAACGAATGGAATAGACTATGTTTAATTTGCCACTCTCCTCCGAGCCCCTTTCAAAACGAGATGCCTAATTTTAAGGACATTTTCCCCCTATTAAAAAAAAATCAACTTAGTGAAGGAAAAAAAACTGTACAGCTGCCAAGTATGTATAAGTTCAAAAGTTTTTCTATTGCCTGAAATAGAGACACAAGAAATTACATTAAAGTTTTAAACAGAAACAGAAGTTTTCAGCCAATGTAGATCAAAATCTATCAGAGATAAAATTGTTTTGACAAAAACTGTGTAAATACAATGCCACTGGCTGCAAGCCTATTATTGAATGCAAGTGGAAAATAGGAACAGCACTCCTGAAGGGGCATTGCTAAAGTGACACAAAATAAACACAACCATTTCAGTATAATTTTTCACATTAATTATGTTCTCTTATCGCAGATGTATAACTAGCCAAGTATAACAACAATAACAAGATAGCACTGAAGTTATTTTGCAAACAGGAAAAAGCAAATAAAATAATACTGATATGCTAGTTATTAGATTACTAGCCTTTTATCTTGTGGAATAGCTTCCCTGAACAAAAAGACTATATTAATCATTTCTGTTCCTCCAAGTAAATGATATTGCATTTCTAGAAAAATAATGTTAACAGTCTTTTTCCTTAAAGATACCTTCATTTATTTGCTGATTTGCCATCTCCAAATCCCCAGCCACTAAGAACATTTCAAAAACAATTTCTAGCATAAGAACATTGTTGTTGTTGTTTTTTTTTTTTTTTTTCTTTCCAGGTTAAAAATGCAATCCCCTAAAAACAACATGTTCCTTACTTTTCTTAAATGGAACACTCACACCCTGTTATTTACAATTTTTGCAAGAAAATACCTATAGATTACACCATTTTTAGTCTCTTCAAATAGACTGCCCTTTCCTCAAGCTCCAATTATAGTTATTGTTATTTCTCACAGAGTGGAATTTAGGGACCACACTGAATTCAACCAATCTCCCTCTGTGATTTTCAAGGTCTGGCCGCTAGAAACCATCATTTCTGTCCATTACTCTTAGAAACAAGCCCAAAGTGAAAGTTCAATAGACTTGGTTAACATATGTCTTTCAATTTTTACTTAGGAGACAGCAAGAAATTTTCTCTCTCTTTGCCTGAGAGATCTGGCTTTCTGATTTCCTTTCTTGTATTGTATATAATTGTATATTCCACTTCTTCCGTTTATATCATTTGTATTCTTCTTTTGCATTCAGATCTATCGCTCTGTACGCGATGCATGCCAGGTTTAATCGAATGCACACCTGATTACTCATTACTGTCACAGACAGAGGATGGGCATGTTTTTCTTTATTAGATACGGGACAATATTTTTGGTGAAAAAGAATTCACAAGAAGCTTCCAGGGAGTAGAAGAGCAGGAATCTATTTCTTCTGCACCCCCATTACAAACAGTATCCACGACGTGCCTTGAAAGAAATCTGCGGATTCTGTGGGTCATACCTCCCATGGCAGCAGTTCATGAAAACGTACCACCAAAAGGTCATCAAAGGGAAATAACAGCGGTGAATGGTTCCTTACTATGTCTTTTACATTTTCAGACTTTTGTTTGTACATTTCTGTTTGTTAGTACGCTTCTGTTTGCATACATCTGTTTGTATACTTTTTGTTTGTGTATTTCTGTAACAGAATCTCATGCCACTACTATACAGATTCTCCTAAGTAGCATTTCTGTATCATTTCTGTTTGAGGCTCAGCATTCATGAGTTTTAGAACCTTGATCTCTTTGGAGGATAATAGGATATTAGAATATACTGCTGGTTGTGCCTAAGACTCTCAATCAATCAAGGGTTATCTGTGGGGGCTAATGTGAGCACAGGCAAAAGCAAGGTGGTTCACAATGTGAGGCATATTGAATAACTGCCTTATTTTGAGGATTGATTAGAACAGATGTTTATGTTAGCATCTTATTTATGTAGACACTTATGAATTGTTACAGAGGAAAATTGTTTCTTTTCATCTCCTTAAGATATGAAGAAAATAAAGAAGGCATGTTAAGGAGAAAATTGGAAGGTCACGGGCCTCTAAAAGAAATAAGAGAACTCCATCCTCTCTAGGGCCTAAATCAAAGCTCTGGAGTGATTCTAAAATGTTTTTTAAAAATGCTTTTTAAAAAGTGATTTAATATAGTGAGTTGAGATACATTACATTAGATATAATTAGACCTAGACAGGAAAGGTGGTTCTGAGAAGCTAATGAAATATCATTAAGGTTGAATATAAGATTGTTGATTAGGATAAAGCTAATCCTGATTAGGATAAACAAGATAGGAGCTAGAGATCTTATTTTTTCCTCTTATTTATTTATTTTATGAGTGAAGAAAAGCTATCTTGCTTTTATTGGAAAGAAAAAATAAGGAATATTATCATTTTTACATTCTACTAAAATATTCTATCACAATAACATCTTTTCCATTTTATTTTTTTGCCTTGAGATGTGCCTATATTAAGGCAAAAGATATGAATAAAAATTGAGTTTACTTTCTGTGTATTTTGTCTTCACAACAAAGAACTACAAAGCCCCATACAGTCCGGCTCCTCCCTCCAAATCTTGCCTGCACTGCGGCCCTCTTTGCACTGACTCCTCCAGCACCCTGGTCTTTTTTTTCAGGCTCATAACCACCCATCATCTCTCAGCCCGAAAATATTTTTAGTTCCCTCGTTTCCTATTAAATGCCTAATAATTGTTTTTATCAGTCCATTTTGCTTGCTTGATGAACACCTGCCCTGCCTCTCTGACTGGATCAAGTCAACTACGAGTTCTTCTATAACAACATTCTGTATTTCATCCTTGTGGCATTTTTCACAGGTGCAATTTTACTTATCTTTGTGAAAATACTATATTGCTTTCTATCTTCTTCAAGCCCAATGAGGGGACACTCTCATCTGATTTTACTCATTACTGTTTCTCCAATTGAATGACTAAATGAACAAATGAACATATGAATCTTTTCATTTTTTCAGTAGAATCGTGGGTGCTATATAAACACAATTAATCATCAGTTCTAGCTGAGATAGATGAAGATGGCTGCAACATCCTTTACCTAAAACTTTGGTATATATGTGAAACTTTCTATTCTTGATGAGCAGCTACTTCATATTCTCGAAGCAAATACAACAATGATTAGCCACAGACCACAAGTTCATGTAAAACCATGCAAAAAGAACTTAAATACCCTGGATCACCTATAGTTACTTTAATTATCTCCAAGGTTTATCTGTGTCAATGGGTCATAACGTTAGTGTCAACGGTTCAGTAGCAATAGCACTTTAATATTATACACTGTACATATGCCAATTACCCATGCTGATGGAAGAAAACCAAAGTAAATACCACATATATGAAGTCCCTAGATAGATTTTTTTAATTTAGGGAGTGTTATTGCCATATCAGGACCAAAATTCCCACTAAGACATATAAATTCATGAGGTATTTTGTATTGTTTAATTGTGTTTTCCTCTATACTTCCGTAACATATCATTTAATCCCTGATGACTTTTGCTGGCATTATAGTTATTCCGTATACTGTCAAGACTGTTTTCTCATCTATTAACAACCTTAGGAGTAGGAACAAAGTTCCTTTGATTGTGTGCCCCCTCTAACACTTCACCCTGCCAACAACCAAGGACAGAGCTTTGATAGCTAAAATTCAAAAAATGTGTCTTAAATGGGATTGAGGAGAAAAAAAAAAAAGATAAAGTAGAAAAAGGAGGGAAAGAGAAAGGAAGAAAAGGAGATAGATACAAAAAGCAGCTTTCTCATTTATGATGCCATTTTACTTGGATCAGGTCATTAGGGAATATCAATTTTTGCAGAAGTTATTTCACAAAAACTCAACAATTTTTTCAGTTTCCTCACAATACGCAATCATGTAGCAATTACATGTGCATTCCTTCTCCCTATCTCATTCCTTCAATTATCTGGCTGAAATGCTAATACAAAGTGAAATAAGCAAAATATAGGACACAGGACAAAAAAAGACACAAAACAGAGACATTAAAAATACAGAATTGAACATACTGTCTGTGAGGCCATGGGCTGCAGACACAGTCCAGGGCCTCTGCCTGCGTCAGAATGGAAGTCTGGGGACCAGTTAATTCCACCATGCCTCCCGTCCTTGCCGGTCTTCACTACCCAAAAGACAGGCCTCTTTCTCTGTCTTTTCACTTGCTCTCACCCCAGCACTGCTCCCAATTTATCTTCCCCTTGAGATCCCCACTAGTTTTTTCTGCAGAAGTAGAAACTTCCAATTCTTCCCCCCACTACTCCCAACATGCAGAAGAGTCAGTCTTCGTGTTCCTATAGCCTTTTCCAAACCACTGCTTCTTTACCTTAATTTAAAAATACATCCCTGAGACTCATCCTGAGCCTCTCTGTGTGGCTTTTTATTCCTAGTAATTTTTTCCCCAGTCATTGTTGGAGGATTATGGCACCTGCCTCAGGATCTTTGTCTCTCCCCTCACCTGGACGGCCATTCTGCTTTGTACAATTCCAGGGTAAGTGAGGTTGACTCTTCCCACATTCCAGTGACCTACGCCCCTCTGCAACCCAGTACCATAATCATATTCTTGCCACATCTAGAATGTGAATATCAACTCCCATGCCCCACTCTGACTGCAAACTCCAATTCTCCCAGCTCATGCATTCCTCCCCATCCTCTGTCAATGCATTTATTCTTTCCAGACACATCCTGAGTAATTTTAATACCTGCCCTTATATCAGCTCTCTCTTCTGCCGTCCTGTTTTTTCCATCTTAGATCTCAGGGTTCTTTACAACAATCACCCCCTTGCCACCACCTCATGACTCTTGACTCAATCAAACATAGATACACGTATGTTACAAAAAAAAAAAATTTATCAAACATTTCCCTTTGGCTATGATGCTATTTTTCTTCTTTTTGTCAGTAAAGTATCCTGTTAAAGTAGTTTACCTTTTCTATAATTCTTCTCTCTGAATTTTATTCTTAAACCTCTAACAATCTGATTTCTATCCTTCAGAATCGATCCCTCCTCCACAATTACCTATCTCAGAATGTACCACTATTCACCCATTACCTCTTTAAAAGCCTGCAGTTGCCTCTGTCCTTTCTATCCTTCCATCAGCTACCAATTCTACTGGTGTATTATGACACATCCTAAGTTGGTATTTATTGAGCTTATGTGCCAACTCCTGTGCTAAATGCTTTACATTTATTCACAAAACAACCTATGGTATTATTATTCTTCCCATGTTACCAACACAGAAATTATAACTAGACATGAGAAGCTAGGCCAAAGTCCTTCTACCTCTTTAACATCCCAGTAACATCTATTTTCTCTTTTCTATTCCCACTGTTACGACTTTGAGGCCTCACCCTTTCATGCTTTATCTGATTTTGTTTCTCCTATCCATCCTCTGCACTGCTGTCAGACACCCCTCTAAATTGCATAGCTGATCAAGTCACCTCCCTGCATAAAAACTTTCATAGGTGCTGCTTAGCTATCATATTAAGGTTCAGTGGTCACAGCTATGATACAAGTCTGTTCATCATCTGCTCCTTACCTACCTCCTGGCCTCATCTTCTGCCACTTCCTCCTTCCCTTATGCCCAGTGAAATCACTTCTTGTCTGCTGACAGTGTCACACTAAGCTACTTCTTGAAGTACACTTTCAACTGACTAATTTTTATTATTCTTTAGAACTTGGCCCATCCAGAAAGCCATCATGGTCCCAGTTGTCTCCACCGTTGTGACTTCCGACTCACCACTTTACACTCACAGAATGGAGCTGCCCGTCCGTCTCTCACATTGAACTCTGAGTTCTTGCAGGGATAGCAGGAACTTTCTCAACTATGAACCACCAATACCACTCAGAGTTCCTGTCAATATAGAGGAACTCAAATATTTGCTTCTCAGTTTTTCTAACTCAGCTGTCCTGATTTGAACCTCACATCGAAAGAATGTTTTTCAAAATCTATCATATACATAAGGAAATTTAAAAAATCATTTTCCAAGTGCAACAAATGATGTTTTGATAAGTTAACATTCCTAATGAAGACAGCATCCACGAATTTAGACTACAACAGACACCATTTGCTTGTTTTGATGGGCAAGTCATTTGATTGCCAGCAGTTATGTTGTGTGTGTGTAGATGTTTCTGCACATGGACCATTTGCTGCATTTCAAAATCTGTTATTTCCAAAGGTATAGGTTTCAGTTTAAAATGTCTAATAGATATTGAGACAGTTTTTATTTTAAAGAATTTTAAAAAGAAATGCAAAACATTTTTAGGCAAAATACAAAGTCCTTACAAATACTAGTCTATATACAACTGAGGGAAGAGATCACTATTTGCATGTAAATCAGTAAGCTTAATAGTGGATTTCAGGTCTCTGGAGAACTACTTAATGTAAAGCAACGAATAAATTGAATGGCACTGCATTGCTCTCACAAAAGCTAATAAACATGGCTTCATAACAACCTATTCTTTGAAGCAGTCTCCTTTTCTACCATTATTTGGTTTAAAATATATATTCCTGCAACCTTTGGATTCATACTTTTAAAAATTAGGTTATAATTAATCCCTCATTTTCAACATTCTTCATATGTGTTTATTAAAATATGTCCACCGAATGCAATAATTTTCCCAAAAAATGTTTGACATTCTTTTTCCCTACTATAATTATTAATACCTTGAACATATCCCCTGTCTATTTTTACCAGTGTTCTTTCTCTCAGATTTTATTCTAACTCAATCACCTATAACACTAACTCCCAGCTTCAAGACAGCTTCCTAGCCACATCTAAATTAATAATAGAGTTCCCTATTGAGGGAAGTCCTTTCTAAAATTATTTTTGATTTAATAATTACAGATGGATTAGTGATGTGCTTATGTCATACTTTTTTAGTGAATTATATAAATTAAAATGGACAATAAAATAGCGACACAGATCCTCAGTTATGTATTTTGTACATAACTTACAACACCTTAATCCCTTAAGCAAGGATTTTTACTCCGATCATGACTCATACAGCAAGCTTTCCATAATGCTCTATTCTTCACAGGGGTACAGAATTGGCAAGCTGCTTTTCTGTGCCCCCATTCCCTCACTAAAATAAATTGATTCTCAGAGTTTCCTGGAAAAGCTGAAACTTTATTTTCCAATCTGGAAACAATTAATAAAGTATTCAGCAGTGAGTCACAAATAATAATATAACTTGACCTTGGTAGAACACACACATCATTTAGCTAGGAATGATCTTCTCTTTCAAAACTCTCCTGATTAATCTTAGTAAGTGAGGTCACTCTTGTGCTTTACCCTGAAAACTAATCCTTATGCCTGGGCCTCACTTCCTTTAGCTTTGAATTCTTGACATGTTTTTATCTTAACACCGAACCTCCTGTTATGGCTACATGATTCTTTCAAGTCTGAGGACTATTTAGGAAAAGAGTTGGCTGACATGACCAATGTTAACCATTTCCAGAATAGTCTAAAAGTAATATTCTGTCAAAACTGTGGCTACACTGATTCCTTCTCTATCCTCCTATCCCCATCCCCTCAAAAATAACTGACTCTCAAAATGAATAATCTCCACAGGGGAATTACTATCAATCAACTAGATTGTGTAGTCATGATGTCCTCAGCCCATAGAAGGATAGGTTTAACTCATAGAAGGATAGGTTTAACTCATAGAAGGATAGGTTTAACTCATAGAAGGATAGGTTTAACTCATAGAAGGATAGGTTTAACTTGTAGAAGGATAGGTTTAACTCAATAGAAGGATAGGTTTAACTCATAGAAGGATAGGTTTAACTCATAGAAGGATAGGTTTAACTCATAGAAGGATAGGTTTAACTCATAGAAGGATTGGTTTAACTCATTGTTCATCTTCAGAAATGTTAGAACCAGAAAAAAGAGACTAATTCACAGGAAACAATAATGATGAAGTAAAAGCACAAAAAGAAAGAAAAAAAATACAAGGTAAGACTTCACAGAGAAAGTGGGCTTTGAATTCAAACTTGAAGTTTGGTTAACTAATCAAGAGGCTGAGGCAAGAGGATCACTTGAGCCCAAGAGTTTGAGGTTGCTGTGAGCTATGACACTATTGTACTCTATTGGGGGGAAGAAAGTGAGATTCTGTCTCAAAAAAATAAAAAAGAAGAAGAAATAAATAAGAAGGGGAAAAAAGCATTCTGGGTAAAGACAAGAACATAACACCAGGTAACACTGCTTGACCATTTACTATGTGACAGGCACCACACTAAGCATTTTATACACCTAACATTATTTACTGTTATGCCACAGTGAGTTGGGTACTCTTATTAATGCCATTTTGCAGATAAGGAATTAAAACTTGGATAGGTTGAGTAACTCGTAAGGTTACCTAGCTAACGTGTGGTGGGACCAGGGTTCAATCCTGGGCTATCTCAGTCGAGAAGCCATTCTGAGCCTCTCTACACAAATGCCCAAATCATATGTGTAGAGCTTGTAGGACAATGAAGAAACTGGCCCAACTAGTGATGGAGGCTGTGTGGAGTGAAAACAGAAAATAATTTTGAGATGTGAATTAGATTAAAGGCTGCTTTGTAAATAGAAAAGTTTCTCATTTGAAATAAGGAGCTTGGAAGATAAGTGAGATCCCTTACTTGTGATCAGAACAATGTTGGAGGAAGACTTAGAGATGAGGACAAAAGTGCAGACTGGTTTGCTGAGGTTAGAGAAATAACTTAGTCAAGCCTTTGGTAATTGTATTTGGTAAGCTTTGCTGCAGTAATAACCCTCGGATGTTAGAGGCTTACAAAAGCAAATGTTTACTTCTCACTTACATTACATGCCTGCTATGGAAGGCTGTGAGTGAGTTGTGGGTTTTCTCCATCTGTCTTCATTCCTGGATCCAGACTGAGGAAGCAGCCTCTATTTGGACATGCTGCTCTGATGGCAGAAGGAAAAGAGGCAGAGAACCGGCAGAGGCCTGCAATGGCTCTCAGAGCATCTGCTCACATACCATTGTCCAAAGTGAATCACACTGGCCAAGCTCAAAGCTGATGGTGGAGGGGTGCATCCTCCTCCACAGGGGGCCTGCAAGTCACGTGGTGCTAGGGAGGGATGTATAATCCTCTTACAGGAAAGGGGAGTGAATCATGGGAACAATAATGCAATCTCCCAGAGTAAGCCTGTGCTCTTTGCACATGCTGTCAGTATAAATTAAAGCAACAGACCGAAATGAGTAAACTTCGTAGAAGGGGATGAAATCTCTTGTTCTCCCTGGATAGAGGGCTCTGTCCTAAAGAGAACAACTGCTGTCCTATTTCCATATTTTCTGGTGTAAAAGCCTCATAATTTTATCATCATGTACTTAAAATCTGTTAAACGTTAAAATGTGAATCAAAGACAGTTTATATGAATTGATAGGGTGGTTATGCATCCATTATGCTCTATTTCATTATAATTAAAATGAAACTAAAATAGAAAAAAGACCAAGAAGGGACCCAGATAACATGTATCCATAATTTCTTGATTTTCTATTCCGGATGGTATTAGATTTAGGAGAGTTGTACCTGTTGATTCTTTGTGGATGCTGATGCAACAAACTATTTCAGTCCCATACAAAATACGGGGTAGACATAAAGTTCACATGCAGTTTTAAATTGCGCATGATTTTAAATTGCATGTGAACTTTATGGCCACCCTGTATATGTGATAAAAATAGTTAAGAATGAACTAATCTAAATATATTTTGGTGCTAACAAGTCACCCCAAATATGAAAATGATTAAATCAAATTTAAAAACTCTAACAGAACTTGTAGAATGAGTCATGAAAGACTTTCTTTAGAATTTTTTAAACATATAAAGCTAAATTCTAAAATATTTATGCTATGATCTTGTCTGTTTGGTTTTCTTATTCAAGTTTCTTGCCCCTGCTGCTCATTTATAGCTTCCAAGTTCTTTCCAGAAGGTCGCAGTTCCTCTTGTCCAAAGTCTGGATTTCTGATCCCCTTCTCAGCGGCCCATCAAGCTCTTCTATAGATATACAGCCTACCTTTGAAAATTTGCCATTTCATCTGAGCATAAAGTTTGCTGATACCAGAACATTCTCATTAAAGATCAGTATTACCTGATATTCAGTTTTAAAGTGGTCTGCCTCCTTTCTTGTAATCATATCAAATCTTTTATAAGAAAAGCCAATGTTTTCCCAGAAAACAAAACTTGATAAGCCAACATATTAGGATGTGTCATAGATGTTAAGTACTCAATAAATATTCGTAGGATATATGAAGAGGCAAGAGGATAAATGAATCGACAGATTATTCCAGCAGTTAAGCCCCTCCTGTATAGCAAAAGCTCCTAAACATTTATTTAAAGATAACTCAATATATGTTTTTCACATAAGATACTCAATAAATATTTGTTATTGTTTACCTGGTCAAGAAGGAAAAAATATGGTCGATGGTTCATAGCATAATAGATATCCTAATCATAACATCACTTTCTACCCTTCCCTGTTTAAAAAAATGTTGATAAGCCCTGGGGAAAAGGGATGAACTTAATGCTGAAAATTCCAACATTAGGTAAAGAAAGTTGTCACACTTCCATCTTCTAAAATGCTTTTTCCTAAATACTGTGGAATGCTATTAAAATGTCATCAAGGTCTAAAAAGACTTCTTTTGTATTGTAATGATCTACTATACACTAACCATGCTTATAAAAGAACATTGACAACTCACAGTATAACCACATCCAGAGTATATTGTATTTGCTTTCTAAAGACCTCTACCTAAATTGACAATCAAAATGTTGTTGTAAATTTTTAAGTCATTTTGAACACCTCATTTACATGACAACTTTAATAGCTTATTCTATGGCTACTTTCTTTTTTTTTTTGCAAATCTACTGTCATATATCATTGTCTTTTTTTTTTTTATTAAATCATAGTTGTATACATTAATGCAGTCATGGGGTACAATGTGCTAGTTTTATATACAATTTGAAATATTTTCATCAAACTGGTTAACATAGCCTTCATAGCATTTTCTTAGTTATTGTGTTAAAACATTTATATTCTACATTTAGTAAGCTTCATATGTACCCTTGTAAGATGCACCATAGGTGTGGTCCCACCAATTGCCCTCCCTCTTCCTACCCTCCCTCTCCTCCCCTCCCTTTCCCCATATTCTTGGGCTATAATTGGGTTATAGCTTTCATATGAAAGCGATAAATTGGTTTCATAGTAAGGGTGAGTACATTGGATACTTTTTTTTACATTCTTGAGATGCTTTGCTAAGAAGAATATGTTCCAGCTGCATCCACGTAAACATGAAAGAGGTGAAGTCTCCATCTTTCTTTAAGGCTGCATAATATTCTATGGTGTACATATACTACAATTTATTGATCCATTTGTGGGTTGATGGGCACTTGGGCTTCTTCCATGACTTAGCAATTATGAATTGGGCTGCAATAAACATTCTGGTACAAATATCTTTGTTAAAGTGTGATTTTTTGGTCTTCTGGATATATACCTAGTAGAGGAATTTTAGGATGGAATGGCAGGTCTATTTTTAGTTCCCTAAGTGTTCTCCAAACATCTTTCCAAAAGGATCGTATTAGTTTGCATTCCTAATACGATCCTTTTGGAAAGATGTAGTGTAGAAGTGTAGAAGGGTTCCTTTTCTCCACATCCATGCCAACATCTTTGGTTTGGGGATTTTGTGATATGGGCTAATCTTACTGAAGTTAGATGGTATCTCAAAGTAGTTTTGATTTGCATTTCTCTGATGATTAAGGATGATGAGCATTTTTCATATGTCTGTAGGCCATGCGCCTGTCTTCTTCAGAGAAGTTTCTCTTCAAGTCCCTTGCCCACCCTGAGATGGGATCATTTGTTCTTATCTTGCTAATATGTTTGAGTTCTCTGTGGATTCTGGTTATTAAACCTTTGTTGAAGACATAACCTGCAAATATCTTCTCCCATTCTGAGGGCGGTCTGCTTGCTTTACTTACTGTGTTCTTGGCTGTGCTGAAGCTTTTTACTTTGATCAGGTCCCAGT
>CAUYPK010051753.1:0-27357 GCA_963574355.1 Loris lydekkerianus | reverse complement strand
GGAATGCAAATTAATACATTCCTTTTGGAAAGATGTTTGGAGAACACTTAGAGATCTAAAAATAGATGTGCCATTCAATCCTATAATTCCTCTACTAGGTATATACCCAGAAGACCAAAAATCACATTATAACAAAGATATTTGTACCAGAATGTTTATTGCAGCCCAATTCATAATTACTAAGTCATGGAAAAGCCCAAGTGCCCATTGATCCACAAATGGATTAATAAATTGTGGTGTATGTATACCATGGAGTATTATGCAGCCTTAAAGAAAGATGGAGACTTTACCTCTTTTATGTTTACATGGATGGAGCTGAAACATCTTCTTAGTATAGTATCTCAAGAATGGAAGAAAAAGTATCCAATGTACTCAGTGCTACTATGAAACTAATTTATGGCTTTCACATGAAAGCTATAACCCAGTTACAACCTAAGAATAGGGGGAAGTGGGTGAGTGGAGTAGAGGGAGGGGAGAGGATGGGCAGAGGGAAGGTGATTGGTGGGATTACACCTGCAGTGCATCTTACAAGGGTATATGTGAAACTTACCATTTAGGAATGGGTGCCCCATGATCACACTAATGTACACAGCTATCATTTAATAATAAAAAACTAAATTAATTAAAAGAAAATGTTGCTTCTTGGGGGCAGGGACAATGAATGAATGAAAGAAGGCTGTAGTAACTCCACTATCTGAGTCTCTTGCTTCTTACGTGAATGAGTTTACCAAAATTAACTGCATAAGGCATCTCTGAGAAGTGTATTACTGATATAGTACAGAAGGCAATGATTGGAAAACGGGAGGTTTACAGGTTATTCCTGGGTCTGTCTTTAATTCTGTGACTGTTCAGAGAACCCATTCCTATCTTTGCTGATTTTCAAACTTATGAAAACTGGGGAATTTGAATGAAAACACCACTAAGACCTTCTTATCACTAACATTATGTTTTATTCCTTTCTGAAGAATTGTTTTGGTTTAAATGGAAATGTTTATTGCCCCGCTAGACAGCTCCAGTCTGTGGGTAACACCTCACTTACCCAAATGTGCTATGTTTGCACACCACCTGTTATCTTGAATTTCCTCTGATCGCCTTGAATATCATGTCAATTCCTTTTCTAAGCATTAACCAGTGAAGTGATGGAAGGTGAGTTGCTTTTATGTGGCCCAAGTTTAAGAGAGCAAAAAGGGCATTACCAATACCCTAGACAGAAAAGAACATTCTAAAAGCACTCCAGGCCACCTTGAAAAATGCTGGTAAATCTTCTGTTTTTAATAGGGGTCATAAGAAATTACTGAAGTTTAACTTTTTTTCAAAGATGGGCTACTCTGAGCTGTTCTAAGCCACGGGTTTTAGGTGTTGCCTGGCAACAACCCTCAAGACCTTGGGCCTGAAGAAATCTAGTAAATTAGGAATGAAAATTGTTTGGCGCCTGTATCATTCTGGTGTCATGGTCCTATGAAAGGACAGAACTATTTTCTTCCTTAGAAATCACAAAGGAGAAAATTTACTGAGGTAAGGGTGAAATGTGCTTGGTGCACTTTCCACAAATCCACCATGTGCATTTGTGCATTAACACTGTCTCACATTCACGCAGCATTTCTTAGGCCTCATTCTTTTGAGTCTCCCAATAATCAAGGAGAGAAGCTGCAGCAGGAAATAACCCTGAGCAGCTGCTTAACACAACCTCTTGTGCACCAGTATTTCTTCCACACTGTGGTGACCCAGAACCCACTATATCATTAGAAGGATCAATACCTTTTTTTGTTGTTGGTAGGCAGTGACCAATCTATTTTTGAGAAGTTGTGCTAGAATATACTTGCTTAAGAACTGAAATTTTCTCTAGATAACTTTCCTTATACTGCCTCTCACTCTTTCACGTCTTTTTCCCTGTCATAACTGAGATAATCAGCACTAGCTGCTGCAACACACAGCCCCAACCTCTGAGTGGCCAAAAAATAATGAAGGTTCATTTCTTGCTCAGGTCAAGTCCAGGCAAGTTGGGCAGTCAGCTCTAGCTCATAGATGCGTCGTCTGCAACAGTGGCCATAGCAGGTTACAAGAAATTTGGTGGAGATTTGGTGGAGAGACTGGGCCCTTAGTGCCTTCATCCATAGTGTCACCAACACATCTGCTCCTAGCTTGTTGGCCTGAACTAACCACGAGGGCCCTGCCTAACTTCAGGGGAGCCTGAGAAATGGGGAGAAACACATGGAATTTAGTAGATGCTGTTTCTGCCAGTTTCCCCAACCAAGCACACTGGCTAAAAGGATGAGACAGGTAGTAATATTTGATGCATCAAATTGATAATGAATCCTGGAACCAGATTGCATCAAAGAACAGCTGGTGCTTCTCTGATCATGCGGAAAGAGCCCAGCCGTCACTCTCTAAGACTGACATCCATCCCTGCTGTCTCTGTGCACTGCCTAGAATAACATGGTCAGCAGAAGGCCCACATACCTCCCACGGCTCCTCATTTTGGTGACTTCCTCCACCTCCTGGGGCAGCTTGGGTGCTCAGAGGGCTTTGCAGTGTGCTATCCAGCCATTCATTCTTATCGCCACCTAGAAGAATTTCATCTCTGTATCTTCAGACTCAGAGATCAAGAATTTGACAATGTGAAGGAAGGATACCTACTGCATAATCATGTCATTTATGTTAATTAAAATTATGTTAATTAAACGTATTATAATGGCTCTATCATAAGTGTTCCTGTTCTGTACTTCAGGTATTCCCAAGGGTCTGAGCAGGAGATGATCACCAGGAAATAGATGTGAGACCTCTGCAAGAGGCTGAAACTCTTGTCAACTCAATTTCAGATGAGAAACTGAGCCTCAGAGAGATTGAGTTATTTGTTTGCATTTACATAACCTGTAAATGCCCAAGCCAGAACAAGAATCTGGAATCTGTGACTTCTAATGCAATGCAAAAAGCTTTGTTAAGGGCATGCCAAGAGCTAGAGTTTCATTCTTCCCCATGCTCTCTAAATGATGACCTGACTTTGCAGGGAAGAAAAGGAGGGACAGCCAGGTCTGCTTTGATGATAGCAACTACAGTGTCAGCACTGGGCCAATAACAGGCAGTGGCAAATGCACATGTAAATCATGCAGAAATTAGTGGCAAGGTGAGGACAATAAGTGTCTTCGGATGGAATAATTGCTTCCTGGTGTTCAAGCGGCTCTAGTTTGCTGGTGCCCAGACTATAAATGAGTTTGCACTGGAGGTGTCACTGCAGCCAACACCATAGAATTGAAGGGGGAGGAGGCAGCCACAGACATGGAGTTTCCACAACCAAATGATATATGAATTGCTGAAATGGTGTTCTGGGAGATTTACACCTCTTTAAAACTTAATACCCAGAGTAAAAAAAAAAAGGACAAAATCACCCTTCAGCATGGACTCTGCCGGCCTCCTGCAAGGTGGAGTGGTCAACATCTACTTTATAATAACAGCCTAGATAGGTAATTCAGAAAGCCCCTCCTAAGCAGCAGTGGAGGTTGTGAGCATATTTTAGTCTTTCACTGGTACTAGCTAACATCATTCTGAGACAGCATCTGGGCAGTCTATGATGGGAGTATTACATGATTTCTGAAGAGACAGTACACTCATGACAGCACAGAGGACCCTGTGAACCCCCAGAATGCCATGTTGTCAGAACCAGGCACTGGATTACAAAAAACTCTTGAAGAAAATGGAAAATTCATGAGACCTCAGTGGTGATGGAAGATGAATGGTAGGAAAGAAATTGATTGATTTTATTCTGGGACATTTGCTCTTGTGAAGAGCATGAAACTGCTCTGGCTAACTCACCTGGCTTCTTGATCATCCTGAAAGGCAAAGCAATCTCATTTGTCCCCATGCAAAGGCACAATAACCAAACGCATTGTTTAAAAGCCCCGATTGATTTGTGTGGTCTACCTTTTGATGCAGAGTAATAATGGTTTACAGTTAATAGAATTTTCACTCTAATACAGCCAGATTTTAAGTGTCTTACGTGAGCCTCATAGGGTGCTTGTAAAGTAGGTTGGACAGAAATTATTACCCCCATATTTTAACATGAGTAATGATGAGATTCAAGGATGTTAAGTACTTTGACCAGGAACACATGGCTAGCAGTAAATATAATATAACAAATACCTTCAGGTAAGACTTACATCCTCCTTCCTCTCTAAAGGCTACACAGTCAGTATAGTCACCTTGTCCCAAAGTTTACCAGTCAGACTTATTTTTAAAAATCCTCCTGCTGCACAGATTGTCTCTAGAGCTCTCCGTACCTTCAAACAACTCTAAGGGCATCTGCAAGCTTAGGGTGACGAAAAATCTGGATTCTAAGCCTACAATACATGGACACATGGGGGCTTCTTCTTCAGAGCACCCTACACGTCTGTAGATCCCCTTATATGAAGTGTGGGATCATTTTGGCAAAGGGCCTATGGCTTTCTGAACTCCTCAAAAAAGTCAGTAGCTGCTAACTCAAAAGTAGTAGAAATGTTCTAAAATAGTGCTTCTCAATCTTTCTAAACCTTTCTCTCTTTGAGGAACACAAAAATTCAATACTCTTATTTAAAGTTATTTAAAAATCAAAATAAATTAAGAATTACAAGATCCATGAAGACTACGTTGAACAGTTTGATAAGAATATTTCAGATTGTATATGAAACCAGCACATTGTACCCCTTGATCGCACTAATGTACACAGCTATGATTTAACAATAAAAAAAATAATTACAAGAGAAAAATAGCATAAATAAGACATAAATCCACCTAGTTTTAGAGCTACATACTCCCACCTTCCAAAAATTTAATATACTCCTGCTTCTTCCTTTCCTCCTTCCTACCCTACCATTCCTGCCCTGGAGGATGGTCTCCCTGGGATGGTTCAAACTACTGTCCTACAATTCTCAGAAACAATGCTAGGCAGGAAATGGGGGGCAGGAAATTAGCCCTGGTAATCAAGGATTTCTAGGAAATATTACCTTCTGCTATTCTGCATTTCCTTGGCTATTTGTTGTCCGTTTAATGAGGGATTAGTAAGAAAGACTCTGGAAATGAGATTTCAGGGACAAGAAATTTCCTCATTAACACATCACAGCAGCTGGGACCAGTTTACCCTACTTGCATAATACTCCAAAATACAAATTTGGCAGTTTAAGAATTAATGAAGAGGAATAAATAGCAATCGTTTTGGAAAACGACTTTTTGAAGTATAATTGATGTAATACCAAACTGCCCACATTGAAAGTGTACAGTATGATAGGCTGTGGTATGTGTGGACTCCATAAAACCATTGCCACAGTCAAGATAGTGAACATGCAGCACCCCCCAGTTTCTCATCCCCCTTCATATTCTCTCCCTCGTGCTGTTTATTCCAATATTCAAGCAATCACTCATCTGTTTTCCATTTGCACTTTCTAGAGTTTAATTCAATGGTATCAACCTCACATTATGAACTCTTTTTTTGTTTGTAGCTTCATTCACTGAGCATGATTTCGGGTTGCTACCTACGTAGTTCATTCTTTATACTGCTACGAAGTGATTTACTGCATGGATCTACCATGGTTTGTTTAATTAATCACCTGTCGGTGGGCGTTTGTGTTATTTCCAGTCTGGGAAAATTAACAAGAAAGCTGCTATACACATATATATATAAGTCTTTATATGGCTACATGCTTTCATTTTTGTTGGGTTAATACCCAGGCATGAAATGGCTAGATCAGGCCATAGGGGCATGTTTAAAATTTTAAGAAAGTGCCAAGCTATTTTCTAAGGGTTTGTACCATTTAACTGAAAGTTCCAGTTCTTCTCCATCCTTTCCAACATTTGGTATGGTTAATCTTTTTAACTTTAGCCATTCTAATAGCTGTGTAGCAGAATTTTTATGTGGTTTTAGTTTGCATTTCCTTAAAGACAAATGATGGTGAATATCTTTCTGTGTGCTGATTTGATGTTCTTATATCCACTTTGGTGAAATGTCCATTGAAATTTTTTGTTTATGTTTCAGTCAGTTTGTTTATTTTCTTATCATTGAATATTGAAAGTTCTTTATATATTTTATGTAGAAGCTCTTTATCACATATGTCATTTGAAAAGATTCTATCCCATGCTGTAACTTGTCTTTTCATTCCTTTAAGAATATCTTTCTAAGACTAGAAGTTTTAAATTTTGAAGAAGTCCAAATTGTCTGTTTTATAGATCATATATTTGGTATCATGTCTAAGGAATCTGTGGAATTTTTTGTTATTTATTATTTCAGGGGGTATACATGTTTTGTTTGTATACTTTGTTTTTAGTAGGATTGAGTCAAAGTTAAAAAATGTAATAATTTTCTCAGTAGCAAAAGAGAAAATAAAAAACCTAGGCATATATCTAACTGAAGAAGTGAAAGACCTCTACAGGGGACCCTATGAATCTGTGAGTTCTAATGCAATACAGAGAGCTTTGTTAACGGCATGCCAAGAGTTAGTTAGAGTTCCATTAGAGAAAATTTCTTTTTAGAGGAAAGAAATTGCACAGGAAATAAAAAGGTGGAAAAAGCTATCTTGTTCATGGATGGGCAGAATCAGCATTGTTAAAATGGCAATACTACCCAAAGTTACTTACAGATTCAATGCAATCCCCATTAAAATACCAATGCCTTTTTTCACAGATTTAGAAAAAACAGTCTATGCTTCATATGGAACCAGAAAAGACTCCTAAGAGCAACTTATTATGTAACTTTATATAATAAGAACAAAGTGGGAGGCATCACTTTACCAGACTTCAAGCTATACTACAAAGCTATGATAACCAAAACAGCATGGGACTGGCACAAAAATAGAGACATAGATCTATGGGCCAAAACAGAAAACCCAGACATGAAGCCATCCTTATATTCCAATCTGATTATTTTTATTTTTATTTTTATTTATTTTATTTATTTATTTTTTTAGAGACAGAGTCTCACTTTATCACCCTCGGTAAAGTGCTGTGGCATCACAGTTCACAGCAACCTCCAACTCCTGGGTTTAGGCAATTCTCTTGCTTCAGCCTCCCAAGTAGCTGGGACTACAGGCACCTGCCACAACACCTGGCTATTTTTTTGTTGCAGTTTGGCCGGGTCTGGGTTTGAACCCACCAACCTTGGTATGTGGGGCTGGTGCCCTAGTCACTGAGCCACAGGCGCCACTCTCCCATATAATTTTTGACATAAAAGATGTCTAAATAATCTTTGGCTAGCCCAACATCACAAAGATTTTTTTTTTTTTTCATAGTTTTCTTCCAGGAGTTTTCTATCTTTGGGGTTTAATCTTTGTCTATTATCATTTTGAACTAATTACGTACATGAGGTGAGATGTGGATTGAAGATCTTTTTTAAAAAATTGCTAGTAGTATACAATTTACCAGCCACCATTTGTTGAAAAGAAAACAATCTTTCCCTGAATTCCCTTTGCACTTTGTTGAGAAGCAGTTGTCATATGTGTCTGTGTCTGTCGTTTATTTTTGGACTCACTGTTTTAGCCTGGTCTTTTTGTATACCAATACTGCATTGTCTTGATAATTTTATTCTTCTAAATTTGTTCTTGTTTTTTAAAATTCTTGAAATTAAGCCCTTTACTTTTCTATATGAAGTTTAGACTCATGCTATCAATTTCTACAAAGAAAAAGTATATAAACACATTGAGACTTTGGATATAATTATTTGAATCTATAGATAAATATGAAGAATTGGAATTTTAATAATATTGACTCTTCCAGTCCATAAATTTAGTACATCACTCTACTTATTAATGTCTGTTTTAATTTCTCTCAAGAGTTTGATAGTTATTAGCTGGGTAGCTTCTTCTCCATGGAGGCCAGTGGTATGACCATGCCAGAACTTGTCAGGGAATTGCTTCCAGCAACAGGGCACATCATGAGACCTTATCCAGTGTCTGGATGGTCAGACAACCTTGGGAAGTGTCTGCATGGGCTGTGGGACCTTGGCAGGCACTGCACAGGTCACAGGATTTTGACAAGTACTCACACAGCTTGAGCAGCTTTGGCTGGCACCTATGAATGTCTGGAGACATAGAGCAGAGCCTGGGTGAGTCACAAGATTGCAGCCAGTGGGTCACAGGACCACAGCTGGCAGTGGGGCAGGTCACGGGACCTTGGTGGCTGCCTGTAGGGGTTGTGGGACCTTGGCAGGTCTCTGAGTGATTCATGGGATATTGGTGAGTGCTGGGCAGGGGACTGTGGCCACTGGTGAGGTGGCTCATCAGGCTGCAGCAGCTGGGTCACCCACAGCTGGGCCAGAGGGATATGCAGTGCCCTCTTGGGAAGTTATAGCATCGAGGGCTCTCCTTCTGCCCAGGTCTGACCACGGCAGTTGCTGTAGTGCTACTTGGGTGGCAGAGGCAGCACTATTGAGATGGTGAGATCTTGGCAGGAGATGCTGAAGGCCAGTGGACCCCTCCTCTGCTCAGATCCCTAGGAGGTAGCCAGTGGGAGGGCCTTGGGGAGTTGCATGGAATCCATTCACAGAGAACATGAGAAGCCTATACTCCCCTAATGGGGTGCTGGCACAGGTGGAGCTGACCTCTCTGCAGACCAGTCACTCAAGACTGAGAACACAGAATGCCATCTGTTGTGGCAACCTGAAACCAGAAACTGGCAGGACCCCACTCTGCCTGCTCTCTGTGCTTCATGTTTCCAAGCATCTCCTGATCAGTTTGGAGTCCTGCTGCGAAAGAAGAGCTCCCTCACAGCTACAGTTGCAGACGCCACCGGGGGAATCCAGAGCTCAGGGATCTCTCCAATAACCTTTCCTGATGTGTGTACACTTCCCCTAGGTACCTCCCAATCTTGACAAGTGTATCATCCACCTCTCTCTCCCCCATGTTATGTGTCTCCAGTTTCTTCCCCGATGATTCACAATGCTGTCTCCAAGACCATCTGTCTATCTGTGTATGAAACTCTACTAACAAAGCACTGGCTTCTTCTAGTCCATCTTGCCCACTCCCCCAGTATATTGATTTTAGAGCATATTTCTTTTCTAATATATGCATTCAGGCCCTAAATTTCCCTTTAAGCACTACTTTTGTTGCATTACACAAATTTCTATTAAGCAATGTTTTCATTTTCATTTAATTCAATGTACATATTAAAAAATATATTATCTGAGATTACTTTTTTGACTTCTGTGTTATTTAGAATGTATTGTTTAATCTCCAAGTGTTTTGGAATTTCCCACATATCTTTCTGTTATTGACTTCTAGTTTAACTTCATTTTAGTCTAGGAGCAGACATGGCATAATTTCTATACTTTAAAACTTGTTAAGATGTATTTCAGTGCCAAGAATGTAGCCTATGTGAACATTCCTCGTGACCTTAAGAATAATGTGTATTTTGTTCTGGTTGGTTGAAATAGTGTGTGTGTGTGTGTGTGTGTGTGTGTGTGTGTGTGTGTGTTATATCCAATTGATTGATGGTATTGTTGAGTTCAACTGTGCCCTAATTAATGTTATGCCTGCTGAATCTGTCCATGTCTGTTAGGGGGAGGTTGAAGTTTCCAAGTATAATAGAGGATTCATCTATCTTTCTTTGCTATCCTGTTTTTGCTTCACATATTTTAATGTTCTTTTTGTTAAGTATGTACTACTCTCTGTTCTCTAAATAAATAAATATATAGCAGACTAGATAGATATAGATATGTAGAGATGATAGATAGATGATAGATAGATAGATAGATAGATAAAGAGATTTATTAGGGGAATTGTCTTACACTATTATGAAGGCTGAACAGTCTCACAATAGACTTCTGCAAGCTAAATAAACAGGGAAGCCAGTGGTGTGGCTCAATCCAAGTGTGAAGGCCTCAAAACCAATGAAGGCAATGGTGTAACTCTCTGTCTGAGGCAGAAGGCCTGAGAAACTGGGGAGGGAGGAGACTGGTACAAGTTTCAAAGTCCAAAGGCCAGAGAACCTGAGTTCTGATGTCCAAGGATAGGGGAAGAAAGGTGTCTCAGCTTTGAGAGGCAGGGGCAGAGATGTGGTTGACCATCCACATTCAGTAATGGCAAATCTTTGTTACTCTGTCCACTGCTTCAAATATCAATCTCTTCTGGAAACCCCTTCACAAACATAGCCAGTTATTTGGGTGTCCCTGCATTCAGGCAAGATGACACCTAAAATTAACTATTACAAGGTACATACATATTAAATATGATTATGGCTTGAAGAATTGATTCCTTTATTGTTTTGTAATGCCCACTTTATGCCTGATAATTTTCTTTGCTTTGAAGTCTACTCTATCTGCTTTCTTTAATAGCTTTTTTTTTTTTAAGTGTTAGTATGGTATCTATTTATGGGTATTTTAACTTTTAACCTATTAGTATCTTTCCTTTTAGAGTGACTTTCTTATATAGGTAACAAATAGGTGGGTGTAACAATATATATATGCCTTTTAATAAGATATTTAGACCACTTACATTTGTTGTGATCATTGATATATTTAAGTTTAATTCAGGCATATAAACATTTATTTTTTAGCATTGTTTGCTCCAATTATCTCTTAATCTTCTTCTCTGTCTTTTGGATTAATTGAATTTTAATTTCATTATGCTTTATCTTCTTTGTTAGCTTGTTAGCTAAATCTCTGTATGTTATTTTAGTGGTTGCTTTAGGTTTATATTAGACATCTCTAATTTATAAAAAGTCTATAGTCAAGCAATATATTTCTTCACATATAATATAATAACCTTGTAATTATATACTTCCATTTTTCTCATGTTGGCCTTTAAACTTTGTACTTTTTCATAGGTTTTAAACCACAGACTACATCATTGTTATTTTTGTTTAAAGATTCAATTAAGCTTTTAAATATTTACATAATATGAAAAGATTCTTATAAATTTACCCATAAGGTTACTATTTCCATTATTTCTTATTTCTCTGATTAGATTCATATTCCCATCTGGTATCATTGTCCTTCTGTCTAAAGGACTTCTTTGAAAATTTAATGTAGCATAAGTCTGCCAAAGATAAATGCTTTCAGATTTTCTGTCAAAAATAACTTTATTTTGCCCTTATTTTGAAGATTTTTTACTGGATATATATTTTCTTGGTTGATTATTTCTTTCAGTACACTAAAGATAATGCTCCACTATCTTCTCGATTATGTAGCTGATAAAAATATTCCATCATTCTTTTCTTTCATCCTCTAAATGTAGCATAATATTCTTCCATGAGTGCTTTTAAGATTTATTTCATCACTGGTTTCTTATTATCACTGCTTTCTTTAAAACGCTCTTTTCATCATAATAAGAGTATAATGTGCCTTGATGTAGTTTTGTTTATGTTAATTTCAGTTGACTTTCTTGTGTCTGTAGGCTTATAGTTTTTCTCAAATTAAAAAAAAATTGTCATCATTTCTTTGAATAGTTTTTCACTCTCCGGAGGAACTCAAATTACCAGCATATTATGCTACTTGAAGTTCTCTCACAGCTCAGTAACGATCTTCTGACTTTTTTCTAGATTCTCTTTTCTTTCTGGGTTTTATTTTAGATAGTTTCTATCATTTTTTCACTATTTAAAGAATTTTTATTAAAGCAAGAATGTAATAATCCAAATTACATTTCCTTGCTCAGTTATCAGTTCTGTTCCTTAAAACAAAACTGACATTCTGAGCTATTCCACAGTGATAAATTACAAAATTAAAGAAAGGAATGCTTTAAATTTTTGTACTTTGCTGAAAATTCTTTTTCCTAGGGTCTATAAAACATTAATTTGTTGTTATATTTTACTATTTTTTTTGTGGGTTTTTTTTTTAATGAATAATTAATCTAAGACTAGCGTTATGTTTGCTAGACCCAGAATTTGCTTGGTGCATAAGGATTAAAGTTTCCTTTCCTTTTTTTTTTTTTAATTTAATTTATATTTTGCAATTTTTTTCCATAATATTTAAGTTTTCTCACGTTTAGTTATTTTTCTTTGGTGAAGCATGAGTTTCTTTTCTTAGTCCCTCATCTATTTTAAACAGTTGGAATGCCAGTGGCACTGTTAACTGCTATCTGGGCAACTTCTTTAGCTGGGTGGGCTTGTAATACAGCTACTGCTTCATCAGCATTAGAACAGAGAGACTCTGAAGATTCATGCATGTGAAGAAGCTCTGAAATATCAATCTCCAACAACATGCCAGTGATTTTACCAGCAAGAGTAGGGTACATGGCTTGAATAAGAGGAAACAGCCGTTCACCCAACATTTGCTTTTGCTCTTGAGGAGGGGCAAATGCCAACATGGAAGCAAAGTTTCCTGAACTTGTACAGGAACAGCAGGCTGTTGCATGGTAACTTGTGGCTATGCATTAAGATGTTAAGGATTGTGGACTCCCAAAGCTTATTTGTACTGCAAAATGGTGCTGACAGCAGGAGTAGCTGCAGGATGTGGACCCATTTGTCTGTGTTCACGTGTTAACAACACGCTGTGTTGACATGACTTGTGGAGCCTATGAAGAAGCTGGTCTCATAGCACTAAATGGTAGTCTAGGAGCAGCTAGGTAGATAATACTGGGCATATTTTGGAATGGATGAGGTCTGGCACACTGAGCAGTCCAGCAAGGACTTGGTCTTAGTTGACCAATTTAGCTAGGAGGATAGTATGCAGCACTGTTCTGAGTCTGTGGGACAGATGTCATGAAGTAACCTGAAGGAGGTGCTGGCTGGTAGGGGCTGATTACAGATCTGGGCATGATAACATTCTTTCATGTAAGGTGGTTTGTGATGAAAATGGTTCCAAGAGCTTGATAGTTTCTATCATTATATGATCAAGTTCACTAGTCTTTTCTTCTATGCCTAATCATATTCATATATTTTTCAACTGACACATTAAAATTTTCATATCTAGAAGTGTAGCTAGAGGTCTCTCTTATGTGTTTCTTCTATTTAAATTGTTGACAATATAAAATATACATATATTCCATCTATAATAAACTTCTCTAATGTCTTTGTCTGCTAAATCTCATATTATGGGTCTTTTTTGATTAATTGATTTTTCTGCTCTTCGTGGGTGGTATTGTCTCCTTTTATATTTGTCTAGCAGATATTGCAAATTTTATCTTTTGAGTGTTAGATATTTTTGTGTATCTGCGAATATTTTTGAGTTTTGTTTTGGTATATGATTAAGTTACCTGAAAGCAGTAAATTGAGTGTTAATTGTGTTTAAAATACATTTAGCAGGATGAGAGAAGCCTATAGTTTAATGCTAACTTTGCCTCATTACTGACGTAAAAACCTTCTATGCATTTACCCAATTTTACATGGATTATTAGCTTTTCCAGTCTGGTTGGTAGAAACAGGCACCATTCCTAGGCTTGTGATTGGGAATGTCCACATATAGATTTTTTTTTTTCCCTTTATGAAGCTGTCGCTTATTTAGTACTCTATCCTCAACCTAGCTGTTTTGCTCAACCTAGATCTTCAGCTTCATCACCTTGACTCAGGGAGTCTTCTGGGATTCTTCACCTGGATTCTACTTCTGTGGGCCAAGCCTGGAAACTCTCTTACTGTGGTAAGGTGGGACATTCATTGTGCTCAGGTCACTTCTCATCACTCAGGCATTCAGTGTGTTTCATCACCTGTTGTATAGTGTCTTGAAAATTATTTTCTTTCAAATCTTTTGTCTAATGTTTTGCTTGTTTAATGTGGGATGGCAAATATTTTCCCTCTTATACCATCTTCAGAGATGGTATAATAATTTTAAAGTCTTTTTTATTATTATGTCTTTAGAAATCTTATTCTTTCTACTATTTTTCTGAGCCAACTTTGGAGCTAAAAATGGTAGCTTGTCCTCAGGGAAGAATTAAGCAGCTTACAGGTGTAATAGCAAGATGCTATCAATATCAAAATATCTTTTTAGCATTGCTTATGATTTGAAATTGTATTAAATCTGTGTTATTGGACCCAGGATCTATTTTTAAACATTATTAAGATAAAAGAAGACATAAATTAATGCAAATATATTTGAAGATAAAATGATACAGAAAATTGTACACAAGATGTAAATTCAAAAATACATTTAGATCTTTACTGTGTTCCCCCAAATGATTTTTCCTATTTAGTTAATAGTAATTTCTTAGCATTCTTCGCAGCCTTATCATAGCCTTCAAACAGACCATTTTAGAAATTAACATAATAAGGCTTATTTTAGATATACCTCAATCCAAAGATATGTATAATATTTATTCTGTCTAAAACAAAACTTAAAATGAATTCTCCTGGTCTTCATTGCCAGTCTTCTTGAAAAAGTAATTGATAATTAATCCTTATTGCTCATAGTACAGTTCCTAGTCTGACTGCAAAGCTTCCTAATTGCCCAATCCAATGACTGTTGCTGGTTTCTTTTTTCCTTTCCTTTTATGTGTTACATCTTTGAAGTATTTGGAAATCTTCAAAACTCTTACGTTCTTGAAACATTCTTATTTCAATCACTGCTCCTCTGATTCACTCCTATCTCACCAAAACCACTGCAATAGACATGCAATTATACAGTCTGTCCCAAAAGTTATTCCTAACGTCACCACACATAGGGAAAAATGGGAAATTGTAGCTAAATGTACTCTCATTTACAAAATTTTACAGAATATTCTCTATGTATTTGCCACTTCAATATAAAATTTTGTGATAAATATTTTGTAAATAAGGTGTATTTACCTACAATTTCCCATTTCCCCTATGTATGGTGACATTAGGGGAGAATTTTGGGATACCCTGTAGAAAGAATGCAGTAATTGGTAACAACATAATATAACACTACATAGAAACAGGCAAACCAGGAACACCTAATTTGAAGGAAACATTTCATCTTAATATGTTATTTTTATGATTAATGAGAAGAGGAAACCCAAACCATGTTTCTATTTTTTGCTTATTTTATTCAATAAAGAGCTGTGTTGCACACAACTCAGAATATATGAATTACTAATATGCCTTGAAGAGTTATTCCTCATGCAGGGAGAAGAAGAGTGATTGCCTGATGTTTACTCTCACATATACACTTTATAATCCACAACAGAGGACAAAATATTGAGAAACAAGTTGCACAAGTGTGAAAAATAGCCTCTGCCCAGACTTCTGTGTTTATCCTCCTGCTGTGATCCATTAGTAAACAGCTGTTCCTTGACTTGTGTAGATAAGAATTCTCTCAATACAGAAAAGTTGAGAAAAGAAAAGATTCATTTTTTTCAACCAGGTAAAATTCAAGCCAGAACATGATTTATAACTCCTTGCATTATATCACACAAACTGGGTACTTAATTCATATATTCTAATTGTCATTACTGAGCAGAATTCTCATTTAATCCAACTTTTCCATCACTTTGAGGGGAGGAAAAAGCAAGAACATAAGTTTAAGGAATTTTTGGTGAGGTACAAAATATAATAAAATATCTAAAATATTAAAGGGCATGCAATTTTTCCTTTAAAAAATTCATTCTATTCTCAATAACTCAGTTCATCAAGAGATTTGGAAATTAGAATTTAGTGTTCATGGAATCTCACAAACAAAATTTTTAAATTAAGATGGTATATACACAGGCAGTGCCTGTGGCTAAAAGGAGTAGGGCGCTGGCCCTATATGCCGGAGGTGGCGGGTTCAAACCCAGCCCCGGCCAAAAAAAAAAAAAAAGGATTGTATATACACAATTCAGATACTAGTCTGTTTGGAAAATCACTCACAGATCCAGCTGTCATTCATTCCTTCACAAAATTTATTTAGGGCATGCTTATTAATTGCTGACAGCAAACACTAAAAATCTTGGGATAAGCTTCTCTGATGAACCATAAGGAATTCTACAGCCTGATATGCCTTAATAATATAACTTCATTGCTAACTCCAGGATGTTGTAGTCCTTGTTAAGTATGATATTGATATGTTTATCTTCTAGAAAAAAACATATAATCTCACAGTTTAACATACTGAACATTGGAAAGAACCTAATAAAAACCATGAGTACTCTAGGGAAATAAATTAGTTTTACTTTAGAGACTTATTTATTCTTTGTTTAACAAGAATAGACAAATTAATCATTTCATAGATTAATTCCTTAGAGAACATAAATAAAATTTGTAATTTGGAAGATGTTTAACTTGGAGAATTGAGTCACTTTTAAGAAATGTTCTTCAGGAGACATTATTCTAATTTTCATTACTAATCCGAAAGTTAATTCAAAAGCAATTGAAATTTAGGGAAAGTGTTAAGAAAAATTTTAAAGTATGAATATTCAGAAAAATTATATTAATTAACATTGTTTAATGTTGTGTTCCCTTTTGAATCATAGATGTACAGAAACACTCTCACTTTGTCAATACAAAATTGAACACCATTATTGACCCATTCATTCAAACTATTTTTGAGCACTTTTTGCATTCTAGGAACAGTGAAATATGTTAAAGACTAAAGAATGAATACAGTACAGTTGATGGTATATGTTTTATAGCCTATAAACTTAAACTTTCGATATAAGTGGGAAACAGACAAATGAATACTGAAGAAAAATGTATTGTGACAAATAGGACATGTCCATCAGAATACACTGTTATTTGAGCAGGGGGATTGTACTGAAGAGGGCTACTAACTAGTTGAAGGTAGTTAACTACTATAAGGGGTAAAGGAAGACTCTAATGGGTCCAGACAAAGAGAAGCTACTATCCCTAGTAGACCTGTTCAGATAAAAGGAAAATAACATAGCTCAGAAATTCATATGTATATATAATGAAGAAAGGAAGAGAGAAATTCGTTAAGGTAAAATAAAATGATTTATGTCACTTATTTTTAATTGATCTAAAATATCACCTTTTGCTTCTAATAATAATATGCTGGATGTAATATGCTAGATGAGGATGGGAAGAAGAAATTGGGCATACTCTGTTATAAGGTACATGCACCACATTTGAAATGGTATAGAGTTATTTGAAGCATATTTATATCAATTTAAAATAGGTGGGATTACACCTGCAGTGCACCTTACAAGGGTACATGTGAAACTTAGTAAATGTAAAATATAATTGTCTTAACACAATAACTAAGAAAATGCCTGGAAGGCTATGTTAACCAGTGTGATGAAAATGTTTCAAACTATTTATAAAACCAATGTATGGTGCCCCATGATCACATTAATGTACACAGCTATCATTTAATATTAATTAAAAAAAAATAAAATGCATATTTTGAACTCTAGGAAAATCACAAAAAGTTTTTTTAAAGACGCATAATTGATATGCTAAGAGAAAAGATAAAATGAAATCATAATAAATGGTCAATTAAAGACAAGGAAAACATAAAGAAAAGGTAAAAGAAGATACAAAGAACGAGAGCAATGAATAGCAAATAGTAACAAATGTGACAGGTATTAACCCAACCATATCAACAATCACTTCAAATGTGAATGGCCTAGACACACCAGTTAAATGACTGAGATCATTAAAGGTCATAAAAAAAAAAAAAGACTCAATTATATGCTGTCTAGAAGAAACTAACTTTAAAAGTTCACAATCACACAGATTAAAGCAAGGATATAGGAAATGACATACCCTGCTAACAATAATCTAAAGAAAGATGAAGAGGCTATATTGATTTAGAATGAGAGAAGAAATTACAAATTTGAAAATACTAACAAATTGTTAATATCACAAAATCTATAATAATATATGTACAATAACATTTTAAAATTAAATAACTACTTGTTGCACCTGTATAATGCTTTCTTTCCCAAATGTTAAAAGAATTCTCTTTCCTTGTTCATGTGGGCATGATTATTTCATTATTTTCTATTTATAAATTAAAAAGATATTTTAGTCTTCCCACTGATAAGGTTGATCAATATATTTTTTTATTTATATTTGGGATATATACAATATACAGCTTCACACATATGCTTTCTGTTTGTAGTACTGCTATGGGTTTGTCCCTTCAAATAAAACAATCTTAATACATTCAAATTCACAGATTCTCACTGAAAAGAGGAAGAGATATTTGGTAAATTAATAATTCTACATGCAACATTACCAAGTATATACCTAATAAGAGAATTTTCCTTTGGCCCTGACATCAATGATAACCAGACTGTCTGCTAATGTTATTACAGATTTTAAGACTGAAAGTATTTAATAGTTCCTCCAGATTAGCTCTGACTTTGTACCTTTCAAACCTTGTTTCTCCTTCATTCCCCCCATACCTATGGTGCCGGTCACTGTAAGACATGTTCATATATGACCTCTGGCTCTGTAACTTTGTGTTTTCTGCAAGATGAGTCAGGTTCATGGATAACAAGGATAGTTGTTCATAGTTTAATTCTGGTCAGAGTGCCCGAAAACTACATAAACATATCCCATTAATTGCAAACTAAATATGCCAACTCCATTTCTTCCTAGGTACATTCCAAAAATTCCTGGGGCCATTTCAAAACCATCTAAAACAGGAAAAGGTATAATGGAGAGGAAATTGAAGTGGAAGAAAACAACAATCTTAATGAGACTAAAATACCTTACCTTTCCAAAATTTACAAAAATATCTGAACCAAACGAATACACTGCCAAGGGTAGGGAACCTGCAGTCTCGGGACCTCATATGGCCTTCTGGATACTTGATTTTTTGACTGAATCCAAAATTTAGAGTACAAATCCTTTTAATAAAGGTTTCATGGCAATCCTACCTCTCTTTATGAGGGTGCAATTTTGAAAGGTAGCAGTGTGAAGAAGCAGGTTCTTCCTGGAGGTCATTTCAGTGAAGTGGCCAGAGTTAGCCTGGGTCCAGAGAAAGAGTAATAGGAGTCTTCATGTTGGCACTTGGGCCCTGTGTTGGCAGGGCACTCTGCAGTATCTTGGCAGCAGAGACACAGCATCTGCTCAAGTAGCCCAGTGGTACAACCTGGCATTATTTCTGGAAGTGACATCCCCAAAACTATGAAATTCCTTTTCTGCACAAACTAAACTATCTAGAAGACAATTTGTTATTTCATAATTGAAATCAAAAACTTCACTGTTAAGGCTAGGGATTCTGACCCCTTTGACCTGCAACTTGTCAGTAACTAGACCCTGAACTCTGAGGTTCTTTTGTTATATGCCCTTAAACCACATTCTTTCTTTCAGAGAATTTATTTCTGTTTTATTGTACATTTTATGCAATTAACTGACATTTGTTCCGTAAAAGCCTAAGAATACTGAGATCAAGGACTATGTCCATTTTAGTAATTGGTACCTATCCACAAGAAAATGACAGGTGCTCAATAATTGTTAATTAAAAAAAAAAAAAAAACTTACTAAATGAATCAATTTTTTCTCCTATATTTTACCATGAAATTAGCATGATTATTTATTGAATTATCTGTTTATACATCTGCATACCCTGTTAGATTATAAGTTCTTAGAAGGCAACATTATTCTCAATTAGCTAAAAATCTCCAGTAAATATTCAATAGATGTTTATTGAACTGATCTATGCCATGAACAGGGAATTAGTATTTCTGCCATGAATTTCAAACAGCTGACTTAACTTCCTTGAGATTCCTTTTTTTTTAATTTGCAAAGTGAAGAAGTTATTCAAGAGATGATCTCTTAAGATATATTCCATTTTAAAAAAAAGTAAAAGTTTTATGATTCTAAAAGCAAAATATTTTCTCATGTCTCAAACCACTAACAATATCTTAAAAACTTAAAATTAAAAATAGGCCTTCAGGATAAATTTGAAGAAGTGGAAAGAAATGTCAATAAAATACATAGGATGAAAATTTGTCTATTATTTAATTTTTACCCAGCAGAATTATAAAAAAGAAAATGTTCCTAAAAGCAAGACTGGATAACCATAAAAAGTTTATGCTCTTTGGGGGCCATGCATAAAAATGTAAGTTTGCATTTTTTTAATGTATCATTTTAGGAAATAGTTTGTACTTCTTGGGAATTTAAAAAATGTTATTTGCCTATTAGATAATATTACCATATATGAAGGTTTGAAGGCTTCCTTTAGGAATTTACTATCATAGTCAAGAAAAATCTATTAGACATTTGGGCACATTGGTCCATTTAGGATAACTCAATTTTTATTTATGTATGTATTTATTTATTTATTTATTTTTGGTAGAGACAGAGTCTCACTCTATCGCCCTCAGTAGAGTGCCGTGGCATCACACAGCTCACAGCAACTTCCAACTCCTGGGCTTAGGCGATTCTCTTGTCTCAGCCTCCCAAGTAGCTGGGACTACAGGCACCGGCCACAACACCCGGCTATTTTTTTGTTGCTGTTTGGCTGGGCTGGTTTGAACTTGCCCCCCTGGGTACATGGGGCCAGCGCCCTACCCACTGAGCCACAGACACCACCCAGATAACTCAATTTTAACAAATTTAATTTCTAGTAAATAATAAAACATATGTTAAAAAAAATTCCTCTGTGTATATGTGATTGCCTTGGTTTTAGCTTTTACAGTAGCTCTTACAAATGTAAATTTGATACTGAATCTACAAAATATGACTACTGGAAAATCTCACCCAGTCACAAAAGAATATCTTGAAATATTATATTCAACATAAAATAATGTTTTCCTCATAATGAAGTCTTTCCCATTTAGTTTTACAGCAATCTTCAAACTAAGTAATTAATGAATGCTTATTTACTGAAAACTGTGCAGTATTTACAGTCACTTGCACCAGGGCCTGAGAATAATTTTCACAAGTGAAAAGGTTTATCAGGACATTTCAAAGAAACAGAAAGAGAAGAAAGGCAATTTTCTTCTCACACCCTCATGCAAAAAATGTCCCTTAGCAATATTACTTCCCCTTGGAAAAATAGAATAAACCACATTACCTCCAGCTCTTTCCAATCTCTCCTTTCAAATGATAATGAGAGCCTTCAGTGCAAGGATATGGGTGGTGCTAAAGAAATGTAAGTTTGAAAAACACTGACAAGAGCCACTATCTTCTAAAGCAGTGATGTTCCATCTGTGTGTGGTGAGAGGACCTTGGGTGTGCCATGAAAAGTTTTAAATATCATTAACTTAATTATTTTCAAGAGAAGTTGAAAGCGAGGTAAGCAAGTAAGTATATTCTTTTTTTAACTTTTTTTTTTTTTGGATCAACATACTTAAAGTGTGCTGCAGAAGTTTAGCTGTAAGTTTAAGTGTGCCATGACATCAAAAAGGTTGAAAACCCTGCCCTAAAGACTGACTCACTCAGACTATCCTAATGTCCAACGGGGAGGATAATACACAGAGTTGCTTAATGGAACAAGATCACAGCAAAAATTTAATAGACAACTTTACTAGGGATAGATTATATATATTTTATAATCTACTTATTTTAGAAAAGTTACTTCTGGAAGTTAGAAAGTGGCTTTAAATGCCAACTTGTACTTTATTTTCCTTTGAGACTGCTCATTATTTTCAACAGCAACAATGATGATTCAACAATTGTAATTCCAACAAAAGTTCCTTAATAGTTAACACAACATGCCATATCTGAGACGTGCCCTTTATTTAAGGTATTTTTTCCTTGTCTTTTATGGAAACAGACAAAGATACTCTGACCAGGCTGGGGGCTACACTCACTTCCAACATCACTATCCATCGCCCCAGCGCCTGGTGCTCCCCATGAAGCCTGTGCTCCATTAGCCCAGGTTGTTGCCTTGCCCCCTCTCTTCTCTGACACTGGAGTGCTATGCTGGGATTCTTGACTGCGAAGTTCAATTACAGGAAAAGGTAGAAGTATGATTATTCTGACTACAAATCCCAAAAAGGAACATACATGACTCAGAGGTGAACCAGCATCACTGTAGTTACAAAAAAATAACATTCATTGAGAGAATATCCCCCGTCAGGAAAAGACACGTTGCTTAGAGTGCTGCTTTATAGATTAAAAGATCATGGGAGTGATGTTCTTCAGCATCAAATTTTATATCATATTGTAACATTTATCTGCATTAAATTTTGAAAGATTACAAATGAAAATGAAAAACTCTATGGTCCAGCTGAAACAAAAAACTCAGCTTTCAAGCTCAGAAGGAAATAATTTAAAAACCGAAACATCAGATAATGGCATATTTAGCACAGTTAGAAGAAATGGTGGGGGGGAACTACTACAGGAAACTTTTATAACATCTCGGGTTAGTTGACAGAGGAGCCATATGGAATCCTTGCTGTTCATCTTGCGGCCTTTTATCCTGTAGGACACTTCTCCACCCGGGTGACAGGCTGTGGAAACTCACTTCCACCATTTGACAATTTCCTTAGCAATCCTCTAAATCCTTCCTTCCTTTCATAGCCACCAAGGAGAAAAAGAAAAAGGTGAAAATCAAATCACAAAATCAGAACAGTTTTATTCCATATTAAATAAACAGAATTGCTTATGATTCTTGTATTTCCATTTAGCCATTTCAGAGCTGTAAACAAACTTTTATAATCAGCACAAGTGTTGAATTTAATTTGGCACTCCTTAACTGTGTAATTTATTTTATTTTTCTATACATCTTCATTTTTCCCTTCATTATACTTCTTAGTATACTCAGACAGGAAAAAAAATACTCAGTCACCTAGTATAAATTAAACAATTATCTCCTTAAAGCCTATCCATTAATTTTTTATATTTAAATAATTGTATATTGTATTAAACATTTATGTAAAAAACATTTCTAAGCTGCTAACTAGGATCCATTTGAGCTATGCCAAAGCATATGTACTTGCTTTATAGTTTTGTATTAAACATTTAAAACATTATTTTTCTATTTAAAAAATCATGAATATAGTTTGGATTGTCTTCCATATATAGATTTAAAAAATAAATCTGCCATAATGGCAACATGATACAGTGGTTAAAAATGGGGCTTGTGTGATAGGACACTCTCATTTTAATTCTGTCTCAAACACTTATAAGCCATATGATCTTAGGAAAAGTATTAGAATCTCTTTACTTCAGTTTCCTCATCAGTAAATGAGAAAAAAAACAGTACCTATCTCAAAGAATCATTAGAAAACCTAAATCATTTTAAATAATTATATTACTCTTGTGTCTAGTGCCCGCAAAGGTGATATCTTGGTGTTACTTTCATCATCGTCCCATTGAATCAATTGACACTAGGTAAATGAGTCTACTCTGATTGAGTTTTCTTAAAATCTGTAAGCTCCCATTGTGCGCGCACGCGCACACACACACACACACACACACACACACACTCTTCAACAGAGTGGCCTGTGTGGAACTCTTCTGCACCCTGTTGAGAGCATCATCCCTGGATGTGCTGTTTTGGCATCTCAGACAGGCCAAAAAGAAATGAGAAGAGTTGCTGGAATAACCTTGAGAGTCCCTGGGAATCCTGTGCTCTGTAAGGGACAGTACATGCCCCCTCTGGTTATTCCAGAAGCATTTTAGGGAAAAGAAAAAGTTTTGGTAACAATTTAATTCAAGAGAAACACAATTTGATGGGTCAGTTTCATTGAAAAAGATTAAAATGGAGACAAGGTCTGGATTATCCTTAAGCAGACAAAGCCAGTTAAACCTCATGAATGACCTTAATCTTGCTTGATTTGAAAATGTAAGTGAAACTTAGAATGAGCTATTTCTTATAAATGCCTGTATTAAAGAAAAATGAAATTAAGGTTAACCAATCAGAAGCCATCAATTAGTTTATAGGCATATATTTAAAACCTTTCAGCAAGACAGACAAATAAGGCAAGTGTATAATTCTAACCAATCAAGTGGTTTTCCTTGCTTTGCTCCACGTTCACCCTATAAAACAGCCTTCCCTTTGTATTGCCTCAGGAGAGCCTTGGAACCACTTCTGGTTTAGACCTTCCAATTCATGAACTGTTTTTAGGGCAAATAAACCCCTTAAAATGTTATTGTGCCTTGGTTTACCTTTTAACAGTTTGAAAGAAAAAAATCTAATAGACGTTTATGAGACTATTTTCTTAGAGGTTTGGCATTTGAATTCAAATGACTACATCATGAGAGTTTGAGACAAGTTTGTCTAACATAACTGACGACTCAGGAATCAGAGACTAGAAACCAAGGAAATTCCATACAAGACTTGCCCCATCTGGCTCCAACCCAGGGGTCCTCAAACTGCGGCCTGCGGGCCACATGAGGTGGTATGATTATATTTGTTCCCATTTTGTTTATTTACTTCAAAGTAAGATATGTGCAGTGTGCATAGGAATTTGTTCATAAATTTTTTTTTTAAACTATAGTCTGGCCCTCCAATGGTCTGAGGAACAGTGAATTGGCCCCTGTTTAAAAAGTTTGAGGACACCAGTATGGCTCTTAGAGTTCTAGAGAACATGATTAGTGAAAAGACATTACAAAGCTTTTAGGGTAAACAGAAAAAAGCAACTTAAGAAGAACTTTAAGAAATAAAAGGATAGGTGATGAAAGTAACACTGAACAACAGTAGGCAAGGAGTCCAGAAAAAGTGGGAGAGATATGAGGAGGAAAGATGAAATAAAGTTAAAGTATATATAGTTTAGCAATAAAGTGCATTTACAGAATGAAGAATGTAAAGAGATGAAAATGACTCTAATGTGTGGCTTGAAACTGGAGACAGCTGATGACACAAGTGCTCTGGTGACAGTGGGGACAGGGCAGAGGCATGGAGGGATACATGTGACATCACTGTCCTTCCTTGCATCTTCGGCTGCCATGAGGTCTCCATCCCAACTTTTCCTGTCTTCAGGAAAATATAAATCAAGAGGGTGAAAAGGTAAAGGTAAAACTACACTTCACAGCTCTTGCTGCCCCATGAGGTCAACACTTCCTATCTTAGCACTTTGCTGCCTCTCTCCCATCTTGAACACTGTCACTGCCAGGTGTTCACTCGAGCTGTTGTTTCTCAGTACATTAGTTCCCCCTTTAGCTGTGATTTCACATTCTGTGGGTTCAGTCAACCATGGTCCAAAAATATTACATACAATGAGATTTTTTTTTTTTTAATGTGATACTTTTAGAGAGAGAGAGAACACATTCACATAACTTTTATTACAGTATATTATAATAACTGCTTTATTTTATTATTGGCTATTGTTAGTCATTTGCTATGCCCTCTTTATAAATTAAACTTTGGCACAAGAATGTTATAGGAAAAAATATATAGGGTTGTGTACTGTCTACAGTTTCAGGCATCCAGGGAAGGTCTTAGAACATATCCCCTGTGGATTTGGGGGCTCTTGTACAACACACAGGATTCAAAAACATTTTTATGTACATACCCACTCAAACATGCCTGCATAGACACATGTACCTTCCAAAGCTAGAAAACAGTATCTGGAATAAACTTTAAAAATTATTTTATTAATGCCCTTTTCATATTACTTTCTTTTGTAAATAACTTTTGCTTTCTGCACTTAGTCATGTGGAAACTTCCTTTGTTATCTCTTATATTTGTTTCAGGCATACCACTTCATAAACAGTTCAAGATCTTGGTTAATGACAGAAAATGTTCCTATTTTTCTCCTTAGATGTTCATCTCTCTTCTCCTGCAGTACCAAAAAACAAAACAAAACAAAACAAAAAAACCCTAGCAAAATCAGTTCAACACATTTTAAATAACAAACAGTATAAAAGAAGTTCTGCTTGGGGAAGGGGGGGGGCATGCTAAGTTTGTTGTGTTTTCAGAGAGCCATAGATAGCGCTGAAGAAATAACAAGGCAAGTGTGAGGTGGAGAAAACAGCAAACAAAATGAGCTACTCTGAGAATGAGCATCTAAGAGCCAGCTCCCATCACTAGCCAAGTACCTCCACTTCGGGACAGACAACAAGTATGTAATTAACACAAACATCTAATTGCCTTAACCAAACAGACAGCAGATTAGGTCAAAGGGAAGAAATTAAACAGCAGGGAAAATAGGGAGAAAATTACTCAGGAATTATTTATATGAGAAATGTAATCAGATGTACAAGTATGCTTGTCTTTAATATACTTGGCTGAGATGTTGTCTCAGCAAGAACTCTCCTCCTTTGAAACAGACAAAGGAAGCAGTGGGAGAGAGGGGATGGTATTTCAGCCATAAGAATAAGTAAATATAAAATCCTAACATATTTAATACACTTGCCTTAAGTAGTGCTCTGAGTTGATTAATTTAATCTGATGCCATACTTAGTTCAAAGTTAAAATAAAAAAATGAGTAGGAAAGCAGCACTTGACTAGTCAATATATGTAATCCAATACAGCCCAGAGAATTAAGTAAGCCAATAAACTGAAACTGGGTCCAGGAATGGACAAATTTACATTTATTTTACTACCACCAGATTAGATTTTCATTGGAGATGTTTTAAAGTTTTATCTTCATAAAACATTTTGAATAAGGAGGAGCAAGATGGCGGCTGAGTAACAGCTTCCTTGCAACTGGGCATGGTGAGACTGGAGAGAGGAGACTCCAGGCATCTCTGGCTGGTGGGATCTAGCCAGGAACATCCTTTTTTGGGACACAGGGAGTCAGCGAGAGACTTCTGGACCCCATGAGGAGGACAAAAGCAGTGGAGAACTGGCAAGTGGTTGCGTGTGTTCATTCAGTCTAATCCTGCCGCAGCTGTAAGTACAGCAGCAGTAAGATTGCTAACTGGAAAGGCCTTACCTGTGAGCTGTTTTGGAGGGTATGGAGGACTTTAAGCATAGGGCCCCACTGAGATTAAAGAAATAATAAAAAATCTCCCAACAAAAAAATGCCCTGGTCCGGATGGCTTCACACCATAATTCTAGCAAATCTTTAAAGAAGAGCTTATTCCCATACTGCAGAAATTATTCCAAAAAACTGAGGAGGAAGGAATTTTCCCCCAACATGTTCTATGAAGTAAACAGCACCCTGATACCAAAACCAGGAAAAGACCCAACTAAAAAGGAGAATTTTAGACCAATTTCACTAATGAATATAGATGCAAAAATTCTCACAAAATCCTAGCCAATAGATTACAGCTTATCATCAAAAAAGTCATACATCATGATCAAATAGGTTTCATCCCAGGGATGCAAGGCTGGTTTAACATACACAAGTCCATAAACGTTATCCACTGTATTAACAGAAGAAAAAACAAAGACCATGTGATCCTCTCAACAGATGCAGAAAAAGCATTTGGTAAAATCCAGCATTCTTTTCTTTTTTTTTTTTTTTAATTTTAATCATATTTTATTTTATTTTATTTTATTTTTATTATTAAATCATAGCTGCGTACATTGATATGATCATGGGGCATCATACACTAGCTTCATAGACCATTTGACACATTTTCATACCAATAGTCAACATAGCCTTCCTGGCATTTTCCTAGTTACCGTGGCATGACATTTACATTTCACATTTGCTGAGTTTCACCCTTACCCTTGTAAGATGCCCCGTAGGTGTGATTCCACCAATACCCCTCCCTCCACCCCCC
>CAUYPK010051751.1:0-10204 GCA_963574355.1 Loris lydekkerianus | reverse complement strand
TGCATCTTACAAGGGCATATGTGAAACTTAGTAAATGTGGAATGTAAATGTCTTAGCACAATAACTAAGAAAATGCCAGGAAGGCTATGCTAACCAGTGTGATAAAAATGTGTCAAACAGTCTATGAAACTAGTGTATGGTGACCCATGACCACATTAATGAACACAGCTATGATTTAATAAAAATAAATAAATATAAAAAAATTCTAATCCACACATTCAAAAAAAAAAAAAAAAAGAGTGCAGTTGTCAATGTCAGACTTGAACATGGGAGCTTTCAGGCAAGGGAGTCTTTTGGAGACATGAACATTCCTTTTTGGAGAAAAGGTCACAAGAAGAACTCATGCTGAAGCAGGTAACTCCTATCACTGAGTCACTAGCCAGCATCACCTGATCATTGCATTTATTTTTCATTTATTCAATAAACATTTATGGAGAAAATTTTTTGATATAGGGAACCATGTTAGGAAAGCTACAGATTTGAAGATTAAGACAGAGGACCTGACTTTAGAGAAACTTCAGGAATTGTGTATTGTCTTAACAGTATATGCATGAGATCCTTGACCCTGAAGCATACTTTTAAAAATTTCTGTCACTGAAGTTGTAGAAAAGAGTTAGTGTGAAAGGGAGAAATTCCACTTTAGGGAACAGGTTCCAGCATAGCTAGTATAAGAAGTAGAGCTACTTTTCTTCCAAAGTCTTTCTCCAAGATTTTCCAGAGCCCTGACTTCCTTCCAAACTCATCTCTTCCTGTTTTTTCTCTTATTTTTCCTTTTAATCTTTTTCACTATCATTATTTTTATGTATTTATCTATTTTTTTTAGAGACAGAGTCTCACTTTATTGCCCTCAGTAGAGTGCTATGGCATCACAGCTCACAGCAACCTCCAACTCCTCGACCTAGGCAATTCTCTTACCTCAGCCTCCCAAGTAGCTGGGACTACAGGCGCCTGCAACAACACCCGGCTATTTTTGGTTGCACTTTGGCTGGGGCCAGGTTCGAACCTGCCACCTTCAGTATATGGGGCCGGCGCCCTACCCACTGAGCCACAGGCACTGCCCTCACCATCATTATTGGGAAAAAAATATGTTCCCTATTTTTAAACTGCTCCTGAGGATTATGTATTTTTTTTTTGTATTAAACTTTAGGTATACCATTGGAGGGAAGCCACACTTCCAAAGGTAGAGTAAAAATTCCTGACAGTAGAAATTGCTTCCTAGTGGAAATCAACCATAGAACATCTTTAGTAATGCTAGATGATGGAATGGAATACTCTAAGAAGGTGTGAAAAATGTTATTACTCTTTTTGATCTAGACTTGGAAAGTTTTCCTTCAATAACTCTTTTTCAGGGGTTCTCAAACTTTTTTAATAGGGTGCCAGTTCATTGTCCCTCAGACAGTTGGAGGGCCAGACTATAGTTTAAAAAAAAAACTATGAACAAATTCCTATGCACATTGCACATATCTTATTTTGAAGTAAAAACACAAAACAGGAACAAATACAATCACACTGCCTCATGTGGCCTGTGGGCCGCAGTTGGAGGACCCCTAAAAGGTGTCACATTTACTGACCCAAAGATGATTATAATATTCTCTTATAATCCTTTTAATATATGTAGAATGTATAATCCCCTCTCATTCCTATTATTAACAATTTGTATCTTCTCTGTCTTCTTTTTCCTGTTTGGAAAGACTATGGACCTATTTATCTTACTGTTTTTCTCAAAGAAACAGATTTTGTTCTCATTGATTTTCTCGACTGTTTACTATTCTTTATTCATTGGTTTTCTCTCTATTGTTATTTTCTTCTTATATTTAATTTAATTTAATTTTTCTCAGTTCTGAAGGTGACAGCTGAGATGATTGGGATCATCTTTTCTAACAGACGTGCTGCAGTTATACTGCTATACATTTTCCTCTGTCCTTAGAGTAGTCTTTTACTTAGCTACATTTAACCAATTTGATATGGTGTCTTTTCATTCTCATTCAGTTCAAAATTGTTTTTAATTTTTCTTTAAATTTCTTCTTTGGCTTGCAGTTTATTTAGAAGTGTATGATTTAGTTTCCAAATATCTTTTTTTTAAAGGGATATTTATGCTACTGCTTTCTAATTCAATTTTCTTGTGATCAGAGGAAACATTTTGTAAAAGGTGAAAGAGATATGTGTATAATTTGAAGATAAACCAGAGTATGAGAAAGAACATATTTTGGATGATTTGAATCCTTTTAAATTTATCAAAACTTCTTTTAAGGAACAATTTTGGATTAATTCTTCTTAAATGCTTTAGGTCCATGGAAAAATGCTTGCTGACTGCATGTGAGACCCACCTGAGGAATATTTTCTAAGTGAAGACTTCCAGGTCCATTGATATGTGTGATTCTGATAAATGAGGTCCACCTTAGCTATGCCATTTTAGGCCTTAAAGCTATGCAATTTTAAAAATTCCATAAGTAATCCCTATAGGAAGCAAGGTTTGAAAGCCCCTTGTTATGATGAGAAGTATGGGATGGTAGGTGCTGAAGGTAACAATGGCCTTTTGAACATGACTGAGAGCTGGAAAGTGAGGGGATTCTTCAGGATTATGCTTTCTTTGGTTCATGTATGGTATGGAATAGGGACTTTGATACCAGGAAAGCAATCTGCTTTAAGAGCTATAGGAAACTGGCATTTCAGCTTCTGCAGGGCTGTTACTGATAGTAAATAGAAGTTGTCTTCAATAAGACATGAAAACAGTCTTAACTAGGAAATGCAAATAACAAACACTGAAACATATGATTTTTTTTGGGGGGGGGCAGAGTCTCATTTGTGGTAGACACGCCAGGAAGGCTATGTCAACCAGTGTGATGAAGATGTGTCAAACGGTTTATGAAGCTAGTGTACGACGCCCCATGATCATATTAATGTACACAGCTATGATTTAATAAAAATTAAAAACAAAACAAAATGGATTAACTGATAACCATTTTACTAATATTATCTAAAGCTATCCTTATGGGCTAAGGTTTAACCAGATTAACTGATAACTACTTCACTAAAGTTATTCTTACGCTAAGTAATCAAAAAGAAAACCACAAAACAAGATTTTGGGGAAATAAGCTGTTTGAATGCTTGATCATCTGGAGGTAGTTAATCATCGTTAGGGAGTAGTCTGGAAAATCCTGAGATATACAGGTAAACTGACTGCAGGCCTGCCTCTGCTGGGCCCTAAATCACTTTTACATGATTAGGTTCTAAGCCACATATGGAGTTCTATCCAGGATTTTTTCCTTTCTAACTCACAAAAGACTAAACTTGCCTTCACAAAATGGAACCATTTAAAGGTTTACATATAGGCTTTTTGCCTATATTTATCATGTTCAAATTTGTTTCCTATTGAAAACAGCAATAACAACAAGTAAATCTATCTGAAACCCACATTCCTTTTTTATATCTTCCTTTTAATAGCCAGATTTCTTAGACAAGTTATCTATAACTTATCTTCATTTCTGCATCTCTCATATTATTCTTTCAAAGAACTTTAACTATACATCATCAAGAGCCTCTGTGTGCCTGTGATTTGCAGTCGTTATCCTTACCAGATTTCTGAACAACATTTATCACAATTAACCACTCTTTCTTTTTTGATATGTTTTCTTCCTTTGCCCTTTGTGGCACCACGGGATGGTTTTCCTCTCTCTCTCTCTGGACATTTCTTAGTTTCCTTTTCACATACATTCTGCTCCTCCTGATAAGAAAACATGGTGTAGAAGAAACTAGAAGCAGGCCTCTAATTCCTATGCAATCACACTTCTATTGCCATCTGTGTATCAGGGACTTAAATTGTACCTCTAGAGTAAACTATTGCGACAGTGCAGAGTTTCATGCTGGCAAAGTCTTGGCTTCTGCAAATTTACCATTTAGATGCTTCCAAAGGAGTTTAAGGTCAAAGTGTACAAAATAAAATTCATGATATGCTTTAACCAATTATATTCTTCTGTTCATGTCTCATATATCACTTAATTGCACCACTATTGATCCTAATATGCAAGCCCCAAAGCTCAGAGTTATCCTTGGTCCATTCCCTTTTTACTCATAGTCTTCATGGTCAATCCATAATCAAGTTATATAATTTCTACTTCTTTTATAACTTTGGACTTGGCTGTTTTTCTTTGTCTGTATCACCACTCTCCTAGTTTAAATTTATAATAAATCTCATCAAAACTATTTTAATAGCTTTCTAACCATTACATTTGCATTTATTATAGCTTTAATGCAATCTATGCACCATAATACAATATACAATGATCTTCCCAAAGGAAAATGTGATTATGTCAAAACCACTGCCACCACTGCTTAAAACTCTAATTATTTTTCATATTTTTGGCTAATTCTCATTTATATTTTCAGGTTACTTTTGAAACATAGGCTCTTTGCTCTGACTTGCAGTCCTACTACCTTTTGTTTCATTCCTTTATCTCAGCCTGCTTCCTCCTTCTAAAGATCTTTGGAGATGTGATTTTCTCTGCTAATACATCTTCCCCTAATTACTCTTTTCTAGTTAATTTATCTTCAACATTCAGGCCGCTCCTTAATTACCATTCCTTGAGAAAAACCACCCTAATACCTTAGAGCAAATCAGATAACTTTTATTGTAACTTTCATAGAACTGTCCATTTGTTAATGCACTTATTTAGTCATTGTGATAGGCAGAATTCTAAAATATCCCTAAAAAAGCCTTTCTCCAGTTCCCAGAACCATTGAATATGGTCAGATATCACTCCTGGGGTTATATTATGCCATATGTCACTGTTGGTCTCAAGATGAGGAGATACTATCCAGGTGGGCTTAGTCTAATCACATGAGCCCTTAAAAAGAAAACATTTCTCAAGTTGGCAGCAGAAGAAGTCAGAGATAAGCAAAGCATGACAAGAATGTGATGTACTTTTGCTGGTTTGATGATGGAGAGGCCATGAGAGAAGAAAGATAGGCAACCCCAAGAAGCTGAGGGAGACCAATAGACAGGATAGAAAAGGTAATGCCAGTGGCACAGCCTCCAGGAACTGGATTCTGCCAATAATGACAATGAATTCAGGAGCAGTTCCTTTCCCAGGGATTCTGAATTCCTTGTCAGCTAACACATTTATTTTAGTCTTATGAGATCCACAACAAAGAACCCGGCCAAATTCACTGATACTTCTGACCTTCAGAATGTTAAATAATAAACGAGTATGGTTTTAAGTGGCTAATTATTTTTTCATAATTTGTTATGTAGCAACAGCAAACTAATATAGTCACTAAATACATTGTTAGTGTCATTAATATTAGTGCTATCAAAATAAGTGTGAGCCCTGCAGTGAAGATGCAATGCAGGCAAAGGTGGCTTAGACTCTACCCTCATGGAGGATACAGTCTATTGGGGGAAAAGGAGCCCAAATGAATACTGCATAGTGCTTTTGCAAATATGTATTAATTTGTATACATATTTAATAAATGTGTGTTCCTTGCACAAGGTTTTGGTACCATTTTATTCTGAGCATGTGCCTGGTACATAGTTGTCCAGAAAGAAAAAAAAAACAAAAAACTATTTGCTAACATATGAAGGATAAAATGTTCCCAATCAGTTAGCTCAAGGTATGAGTTAGTTTTAAGAGAATTTGAGCAAGTTTTGTTTCCCTGACTTTTAAGCAGGTGTTTTTACCCACTCACACAGTGTTGATATTACATACTAAGATCTTATGAAATTGACCCCAACCTCTAGGGGGAGTAGAAGTGGAGGACATGAGGAGAAGGAGATAGGGGCTTCCAGCTTCACTTTCTCTGAAGATGCACTCAGGCAGATATAAACAAATCTTAATATTGCATCCCCCTAACACTTTTTTCTTTCTTTTACAAGAATGTTTTATAAAACCAGAGAATTTCACTGAGGTGTGCAGGACATCACTTCCAGCAAAAGTGTCCAGGAGAACCTCTAGGGTAAAACAGTAAAAAATGCTCACTAAAAGAGAGTATTTAATTTAATCAGTCATATTATATTTCTCATGTCTCCAGTTCAGCTATGCAAATTCATCTGAAAATCTTTTCTCAAAGTTTTCTAATTTTTTAATGTATATTCTTTCTTCTGAAGGACAGAAGTTCCCTGGAAGTAAATGTCTCCAAATTTTTACTTAAATAAGTAAGCCATCACATGATCACCTATTCGAAGTCATTTATAATTAGATCTTCACAATAATTACCCAAAATAATTACTGAGTACCTACTATTCCACCGATAACAGTAGGTACTTGAGTATATGTTGGCAAGCTGGGGCTCATAGTCTAGTTGAATGGAAAAGTGTTGTATATGTGCAGGAAAAATATACATTCCCTTCAATAATGTGGAAAGGAGAATTAATTAAGAAGGATTTTCTGGGAATTTAGGTATAAATGATAAATAAGAAGACTAGTTGGAAATGACACAGACATGTGGAAGGATGAGAATGTTGTAGGTGTAAAAGGTGTATAGGAAAATCCTGAGACCGTATAAGAGCATAAAAACTGATTCCTCTTTCTAGCTCTGCTTAGTTCATACATCCAACATACTTCTAATCTGCATTGCATACTTAAAACTCATAGTAAAAAAAATAAATTATTGTTTTCGAACTGGATAAAAGTGAGCACTTTAGCATAGTATATAGAGTCCTGAGGAGGGTGGTCACCTACCTTGTGGCTTCATCCTCTACCATTCCCACCTAATGTTGTCCTTACCCTTTGCAGTTTCAAGACAGCAGACTGACTAGCAATCCTTCCTGGTAAGAGATTGGCAACTATAGAGTGGCTGTGCCCAGTGTATGATGAAGGCTGCACACTGAAGGCTTTGCATCCTCTCATGTAAAGGGTGTATGTAGGTTACAATGAAAGTTTTGAGACAGACTATGTTATGGTGTGTTATTTCACTTCCAAGAAACACAGTTGATAGGGTCCTTTCTGATACATCCATGCAACTTTCACACTTGCTGATACACCCATACAAATTTCAAGTTGTTTGACTTATTGGTGTTGCTGTGAGGCCTTCATTGGTTTCTGTCCCTGTTTCCATCACAAGTGGTAGAGACATAAAAAAAGTATAGGAATGAAAACCTTTTCACAAACACTTTCAGTTCTTCAAAATGTGAAACCCTCTTTTCATAATACTCTTTTATTCTTAGATTTTCCTGTCTTTAATTCTTACTTTGCCGAGAAAAGCTATACATTTTTCAAGGTCAAATACAAATTATTTTCTCCTTTGTGGAAGTTTTTCCAATCTTACCAGGCAAGTCTATCCACTACCACTTTGCAGACCCTGTCAGTCTCTTGAACAGAACTTCTTTGTGGCATTTATTTGTTAATAGTCTGGTTGTGTCTTTGCATGCTGCTTGTCTAGCATCTGGTGTAAGACTGAGAGTTTCTGGCAGAAGAGGAACATGTAAAATTTATTTCTCAGTCTTTAATTGTCATCACAACTTTTTTGAAAGTAAATGAAGAACATAAATTTGTAATATTAATAAAACTCATAGGCTTTGCACTTTTTTATTAGATAAAATTTTTTTTATTGAATTTTATGAACTAGGGATTTTCAGTGCTTGTTGCCGCAAACAAGTTCCTGCAAGGTTATAACAGTGTGTTTTAAGGTAGTCAGATCCTAAAATCATTCCTGATTTCATTAGTTTTGCCCCTTCCCTTTCAGTACCCTTAGCATGGCCTCCCTGATGGGCTTGGATTTCACACTGTAGATGATGGGGTTGAGCACAGGAGGCACCACCAGGTACACATAGGCGACAAGGGCATGTACAATGTGGGGCAGGTGCCTTCTGAAACGATGGATCATAGACATGGTGATACCTGGAATAAAGAAGATAAATACAGCCAGAATATGGGAAACACAGGTGTTGAGGGCCCGGACTCTCTCTCTGGGAGAGGCAAGACCCAGGACCGTGCGCAGGATGAGAGTATAGGATAGGATTATGAGCAGAGAGTCTACGGCACCTGTGGACAGTACCACATAGAGCCCATAGCGTATGTTGATGGTGATGTCATCACAGGCCTTTCTCATCACATCAGGGTGGAAACAGAAGGAATGGGACAGGAAGTTCTTGCTGGGGCAGAAGTTTAATCTCTTAATCAGAAATGGCACAGGGAAGAGGCACAAGGTAGCACGGGCCATGATGGCCAGCCCAATCCTAAAGATGACATTATTTGTGAGGACAGCTGCATAGCGCAGGGGATTGGAGATGGCCACAAAGCGGTCAAATGACATGGCCAGAAGCACCGAGGACTCCACTACAGAGAAGGAGTGCAGGAAGAACATCTGGACCAGGCAGGTGTTGAAGCCAATGAGCCGATGGTCAAACCAGAGCACAGCCAGGGTGGTGGGCAATGTGGACAAGGTGAGGCCCACATCGGTGAGGGCTAGCATGGACAGGAAGAAGTACATGGGCTGGTGTAGGCTGGGGGTCCTCCTCACAGCCAGGAGGATCAGGCAGTTCCCTGTGAGAGCCATGGTGTACATAGAGGAAAAGGGGATGGAGATCCAGCCATGAACAGCCTCCAGGCCTGGGATGCCAATCATGAGGAAAGCAGGTGGCTGGAAGAAGGAGATGTTGGCATAGGACTGAGGAGAGAGCATCCTGTGAAGGTAGCTGAGAGCTCCAGAGAGATGTGAGTTGTGCATTCTTGTCAGACAGAAGAAAACAGATGGGACACCTGTGAATAGGAAGTAATTTTTGCTGTGTAAGCTTTTCCATTAATTGTTACCAACTTTCTTAGCCTTTGCATTGTAAAATTATCTTGTAAAGTGGTGTGCAAAGTGTTTATCAATTAATTGATATTTCTCAACAGAAATGCATGTTGGAAACAGCAGTTTAAGTTTTTCCTACCTAGCAGAATGGAATTACTAAGATGGATTCAGAATTTAGTAATTCTTTTTCCAAATTTATTTATTTTTAAGCTTGACATAAAATATATGTATTCAGAGGGAGTGAGAACAAGATGGCGGCCAAGTAACAGCTTCCCTGTAACTGGGGACCGTGAGTCTGGGAAGATAAGATTCCAGGTATCTCTGGGTGGTGGAATCTGCCTATTATCATCCCTTTGAGGATACAGGGAGTCAGAAAGAGACTTCTGGACCCCAAGAGGAGGACAAAAGCAGTGGATAACTGGCAAGTGGTTGCACGTGTTCAATCGGTCTAATCCCACCGGCAGCGGTAAGTACAGCAGCAGCGAGACTTCAAACAGGAAAGGCCTTACCTGTGAACTGTTTGGTGTTTTCAAACTTGGCACTCAGTTGAACTGCCTTGGGGAGAGCTTGAGCAGGAGTGTGGAGAACTTTGGGCATTGTCTAGGGCACCAGACTGAGCCACTGAGCTGGATGGAGCTAATAGTGTTCAGCTGTGGGTTGCAGGGAGACATTGTGAGAGAACTGCCCTGGCAAGCTCTGCCCTCAGGGTGGCAGAGCAACGATCAGGCGGGAGTTAGTAACCTCATGACTGACTAGCCTAAAGGCAGGGACTGAGCTGACTTCTAGCCTTAACCCTCAGGGGCAGAGTGAAACCAGTTTTGCCACACTGGTCACAGGCTCAGGAACTTAAAGAGCAAGAGGAAGTGAAAGGAAAATTAGGGAAGGAAAAGAGATAAAAGAAATCACTCATGGGGAAGAATCAGCAGAAAACTCCATGCAACATGAAGAACCAGTCCAGAACAACCCCTCCAAGGAACCATGAGGTGGCTACTGCAGAGGATTTCACCTATAAAGAAATGCTAGGAATGACAGAAAGGGAATTTAGAATGCACATGATGAAAACAATGAAGGAAATGATGGAAACAATGAAGGAAACTGCTAATAAAGGAAAATCCAAACACAGAATCAAATAAGAGATGAATGATATAAAGAATATAGAAAGGATATAGTGGAGCTGAAGGAACTGAAGCAATTAGAGAACTTAAAGATGTAATGGAAAGTATCAGCAACAGGTTAGACCATGCAGAAGAAAGAATTTCAGAGGTAGAAGACAAAGTTCTTGAGATAACTCATAGTTAAAGAGGCAGAAGAGAGAGAAAGCAGAATGTTCACTGACAGAATTATGGGACTTTATGAAGCATTCCAACATACGAGTTATAGGAATCCCAGAAGGGGAAGAAGAATGCCCCAGAGGAATAGAAGCCATACTAGAGAATATTATAAATGAAAATTTTCCAAATATCACCAAAGATTC
>CAUYPK010051750.1:0-148999 GCA_963574355.1 Loris lydekkerianus | reverse complement strand
AAAAAAAAAAAAAAAAACTATGAACAAATTCCTATGCACACTGCACATATCTTATTTTGAAGTAAAAAAACAAAACGGGAACAAATATAATCACACCGCTTCATGTGGCCCATAGGTCACAGTTTGAGGACCCCTGGTCTAAGCTAACTGCTAAAGTAAATTAGGTAAATGTAAATAAGACAAATGCTTATGACAGACAATTTAAAACTTCTTACTTTATAGATTATCATTAAGGTTTGCGTTAATGGAAGTTAAAATTTCTGGTTAATATACGTAATACTGTATGTAAAGTGAGACAAAAATAAATATATAATGTATCTTCTTATAGAAAAACATTATGAAATAGGCATAAAATGCTACTGTTTATTAAAAAGAATAATTTTGTTTAGTTTGTAGTATGGCTCTTACAAAATAGATTAAAAAATAGTAAGGAGAGTGAGAGGTGAAGAAAGTTATAAAAGTATATTTTGATAAATAAGTTTAAAAAGAAAATAATTTTATCTGAAAAACATTGTACATAGTAAATTTTTGTTCCTAAAATAAGTGGTTATTTAAGAAAAACTTAGGATAAAACGAAAAGTCCAAGTGTGTCATACATAGATGGTTTATGTAAGTTATAAAGATTTATAAAGGAATTTTATCCTTTATAAAGGATAAAAGGAAGTTGGCTTCATTTAAAAGGAAAATTTTTAAGTTAAAACAACATGGTTCTCTGAAAATATTAGTTTGTTCTTGATAAAATTACAAGAGATTTTAATTCTAAGTGTATAATCTGCTTCTTTTGAACCTTCATAGATTTATAACTCAGAAGTTCAACTTTTGCTATGTCTCTACTGATTTTACCTTTTCCTCGTCGTGACAAGACCTGAATCTCTTTTAACCTTTTTGTTGGGAATCCTATTAACTTTTTCCTGTCTCTGGTTCTAAGTCTTGTGTGAAGGTCTGATGCTGAAATCTTTACCTTACAGTTCTGAAAACCAATGGTTTTACTTAGTTCCTTGATACGTCTCAGTTGTGCAATATTATCAAAAAAAAATCATCCTATGTTATTACAAAGAGTTGTGTGTTCCTTCTCAAGGTATTAGTTTTCCAGTTTCTTGGTTCCTTTATGACATAATGTCCGCTCATAACCCTGGACACGGTCTTCTTATGTCTGATAAATCCTGGTGCCTTTTCATGACGTTTGACTTCCAAGTTGTCTAAATGGGTGTTCCATAAGAACTTTAAAAGGTAACACACATGTAAAAAGGGTTTTGTTTTGTTATCTTTTGGGAAACTGACTTATAAGAAACAAAGATTTTATACTTTATCAAGATAATCCATGTTTTGTCTTTATTAGGTTTTTGACTAACTAGAAAAAGCAAATTTTAAAAAGTTCAAGTGTGAAATTGCCAGGAAGGCTATGTTAACCAGTGTGATATAAACGTGTCAACCGGTCTGTGAAACTAATGTATGATGCCCCATGATCATACCATTGTACATAGCTATGATTTAATAAAAAAAAAAAAAATGAGAATAATAAAAACAAGAAAAAAAAAAAAAAGTTCAAAGTTTGGTTTTTCTTTTTTTTTTTTTTTTTTTTTGCAGTTTTTGGCCAGGGCTGGATTTGAACCTGCCACCTCTGGTATATGGGGTTGACACCCTACTCCTTTAAGCCACAGGCACCACCCAAGGTCAAGGTTTTTACACTCGTGTAACTTAAGAGTCTTTTGATGACTAGCACTCATGGTTAAATAAAGGACCATTAATATATAGTTGACTTGTGATTCTATTTTGAACAAATGTTTCAAAACTCAAATATTTCAAAAACTTTCCAAAGGCAAATTTCTAAATTCAGTCTCTTTCATCTCAAACTATCTTTTTAATAATGAGCCTCTAACAGTCTAAGAGAAACATATTAGGCTTAATTGTTATGATATCATAATATTTTCAGTGCTTTACAGCCAACAAATATATGGACAGAAGACACAGAAGTAGCCCTTAATGGATGACGGGAGGGTAATTGGTGGGACCACACCTACGGTGCATTTTACAAGGATACATGTTAAATCTACTAAGTGTAGAATATAAATGTCTTAACACAATAACTGAGAAAATGCAGCGAAACTATTTCAAATTGTATATATAAAACCAGCACATTGTACCCCATGATTGCATTAATGTACACGGCTATGATTTAATAAAAAAATTAATTAATTAATTAATTAAACAATGAAAGAAAGAAACTAATACTTTGGTTAGATCCACACAAAACAAAATAATCCCATCTGTCACTGCCATACAAGGGTTCTCCTTACAAGTTTGCTCATTCAAGGTATGTATGTTGTTGGGAAATGTAATTAACAATAAAATTTCCTCCCACCCAGAAAACTTCCACTCAGTGTAAGGAAAAAAAAAAGCAATTTTGCTATTGAATAAACTTACATCAAAATGTGATGCACATCCTAGGCAATCTGCTAAGAGATTGCAAAAACAGTAGGAAATCTCACCCTGGTATATAGGCAAGCAGACACAACCCATACAATAGTTGTTCTCAAGATATATAACAACTGGTCCTCAAGTAAGAGGATTTGACAGCACCATTTGTCACTCATAGTTCATCCTAAATGAACTTGGTAGTTGGGGTGAACCATCTGCATTACTAACTAGCTTCATCCAAAAGAAATATACATTTCTCATAGGTTTATAACAAGAGGTCCTTTTGAAACTTGAAGCAAGGTACCAGCTCAAGTTAGAGTCCCGCCTTTCCACAGAAACTAGGAGGTAAAGCTCCTATATACCTTGAGGATTACATTTCTAAGTGGGATCTTCCAGTTCATCGAGAAGGACATTGCTGGGTTGTAAAGCTTAGAAGAGGCTTTTTTTTTTATTGCAGGATATTACAGGATTACAAATTTTTTGGCCACATGGATTGCTTTTGAACTGTTTGAGACAATGTGATAAGTATGCCCATCACCCAGACAGTGTACATTGTACCTGTGAGGTATGATTTCATCCATCCCTGCTGCTCCACCTGCTTGATTTCTGTGGGGTTTTACTTCCATCTGTGCACATGAGTGCTGTTTGGTTAGCTCCAATTTAATAGTGAGTACACTTTTTTTTTTTATTATTAAGTCATATACACATAGATCATGAATACATTTATGCATATGTAGGGTACAATGTGTTGATTTTTTTATACAATTTGGAGTGTTTACATCAAACTAATTAATATAGCTTTTGCCTCATTTGCTTGATTATTATGTTAAGACATTTTTGTTCTATACTTGTTAAATTTAACTTGTACCCTTGCAATATGCTCCATAGGTGTGGTCCTGCCTTGTACCCTCCCTCTATCAAACCTCCCCTCTCCCCTCCCTTCCCACTCCATTTCTCTCCTTCATCCAGTGCTATAGTTGTGACCTTTCATAAGAAAATATGAGTACATATAAATTGGTTTCATAGAAGTACTGAGTACATTGGATACTTTTTCTACCATTCTTGAGATACTTTACTTAGAAGAATATGTTCCAGGTCCATCCATGTAAACATAAAAGAGGTAAAGTCTCCATCTTTTTTAAGGCTGCATAGTATTCCATGGTATACATATACCATAATTTATTAATCCGTTCATGGGTTGATGGGCACTTGGGCTTCTTCCATGACTTGACTATCATGAATTGAGCTGCAATGAATAATCTGGTGCAAATATCTTTTTTTCAAGGTGATTTTTGGTCTTTTGGATATACTCCTAGTAGAGGAATTACAGGATCCAATAGCAGGTCTATTTTTAGATACCTGAGTGTTCTCCAAACTTCTTTCCAAAAAGAAGCAGCAGTGCAGAAGTGTTCCCTTTTCTCTATATACATTACTGGGATCTGATCAAACTAAAAATCTTTTGCACTGCCAAGAACACAGTAAGTAAAGCAAGTCGACTGCCCTTAGAATGGAAGAGAATATTCGTAGGTTACATTTCTGACAAAGGTCTGATAACCAGAATCCACAGAGAACTCAAACTTATTAATATGAAAAGAACAAGTGATCTCTTTTTCCTATGGGCAAGAGACTTGAACAGAAGCTTCTCTAAAGACAGACAGCTTCATCTGTGTCTGAAGAAGACAGGTATATGGTCTACAGGCATATGAAAAAATGCTCATCATCTTTAATCATCAGAGAAATGCAAATCAAAACCACTTTGAGATACCATCTAACTCCAGTAACAGTAGCCCACATAACAAAATCCCAAAACTACAGATGTTGGTGTGGATGTGGAGAAATGAGTACACTTTTTAAAAGATTTATATACATTTCAAAGAGATGAAGAACTTACAAGTTTCCTAAAGTAATTGCTGTAAGCAAATGCCAATGAGAGAGTCTCTTCCCTTATTTTCAACAGGAAGAATTTTTTATTTGTATTTGCCATCACAGTATATACATATACCAAGTACTGTTGTTGGAACAAGCTAAGGGACAGCCTGGTTAAGTTCTCACAGAGGAAGGGAATGCCAGGTTTTCCATTAGGCGGATGTTCCCCGTGTCCATTAGTACGCTCTCACATTGGCAGACTGTGCGTCCACCAAAATGCCACATTTTATCTCAGTTTATTCCGTTTTTTAAAAAATTGTGTAGGTGCAGCTCCTACACTCTATGAACACTTTGGCCAGTCTGTCCAAGTTTATAGTGTTTAACCAACTAGCAAGACAACAAAGAGCTGCTATTGCAGCTCCAACAAGCTCTATCTACTTTGGAGAAGTTTATATTTTGTGATCCTATGATGAATCTAATATTTGTCTACTGCATATAATCATGCATGCATATTATAGATAGTACTGGTTAAATATTGAACATTTTCATGTTCATTTATAAAACATAATAATTTTTATATTAATAATAATGAGAATTAAAGATCATTGAAAAGAATTTTCACCTGTAAGTGTGTGTGAGCATGGGAAGGTGGGTATTATTCACAGATTGGTTTGCCTCTGGGTAGAGAGAGAAGAGAAAGAAAAAGAAGTTCCCCAAATTTCAAAATAGGAAAAACCAAAGAAAGCACCATTTGTGTGATTTTCAGGGTTAGGAACCTAAGGAGCAACCATTGTTAAATACCAGCTGGGTGTCAGACATGCAAAAATGCTTCTGGACACAAGTCACCAATGACAGATATGACTTCACTTATCTGGACACCTGGATTATAGCTCCAAACCTGTGTACCAAATTCTAAATTCCAGGATCATGAATAAAACGAAAGAGCAGAAGGCTAACACAGCCCTTCAGACAATAAAACAGGGAATTAGGGACTCTATGTACTGTGTAATATTTCTAAATCTGTAGTACTCTGCCATATATGATTTTCATGCCTCCTTTTGGGATCAGCAGTAAAGCATTTAAAAGAAAGGCCTTATGTGATTATCTTTGGAGAAGCAAGAAAGAAGACCTGTACCAGCCAAGTCTCTCTGTAGCGAGGCTTACAGCAGAGAAGCCCTAGGGAGACGGCCTGCAGGAAGAAAGTCAAGATAATTGTCCAGGGCCTATGGCAAAGATATAAAACAAAGAAGGATCGAAGCCAGCCTGGGATTGAGAAATGGTCAAGGGAGCTAAACAGAGGAGGGCCCTAATGATTGCCATGTCACTAGATGGTCAGAGACAGTCTGAACTGATGGTGGAGGCTGTGCACAAACACCATACTTCTTTAATGATTCTTACACTTTGTATTATATCTGGAGAGAGGCTAATAGCTACACTTGCTAAATCTATTGTGAACCATGAAAAAGTCCTCTGTATTCATTATCTCTCATCTTTACAACAACCACTAAAAACTGTTACTACCCCTAATTTATAGATGAGAAAAACTGAGGATCAAAAGTCCAAACTAACTAATGCAGTATAAATGTATATTGTGTGCCTGGAACTTTTCTAAATGCTATACCCTACAGTTCATTTCTTGTTCACAATGAACAAGATGAGGAGGGTCTATTATTTTTTTCACTCTACATGTGAGGAAACTGAGGCACAAAGTGGTTAAATCTAAGCTAGTATTCCAAACAAGATCTGCCTGCAGCCTTTTCCCTCATATATTACCATTAAAAGAAAGCTAATTAATATTAATTGCCACAAATTGAAGTTTCTAATTCTAGAAACTAAAACATAATTGATAAGCTCCATCCATGAGAAAATTTACACACACTCTCTGCACCCTCTATCTCTGCGCTTTAATCTGCAGTGCTTCCCCCAGCCTCTCAGCCACCCACACAAGGCCCAGTCATGTAATCTTGTGAACCAGGATTGAGCTCTGATCCCCTCTTGCAATATGTCATTATCATGGCTGTCATGGAAGCTGATAAATTTTCACGAATCCTAATGAAATTTCTGCTTTTATCTTCATTGTTCAATCTCTAGGTTTTGACAAACACAGTAAAAAGAAACCAAAAATGATCCATAATGAATCTGTTCGAATGACAAGGATTATAATGGAAATAGACAGCAGCACAAAATTAATTTGTTCCTGTAACAGAGACAATGACAGAAACAGCAGGGGGTGTAATGCTACGTGGTTCTCATTGGAAAAGTTACAGTCACCACTCCATCAATGGGGCATATGTTCCAAGACCCCAGTGGATGCCTGAAACTGCCAATAATATTGAACCTATATTTATGTATACTGTGTTATTTCCCATGTAGGTATACCTCATTTCATTGCTCTTTACTTTTATTGCACTTCACATATATTGAAATTTCTATAAATTGAAGGTTGTGGAAACCCTGCATTAAGTCTGTCGGTGCCATTTTTCCAACAGCATGTGTTCACTTCTCGTCTCTGTATCACATTGTGGTGATTCTTACAATATTTCAAACTTTTCATTATTATTATATCCGTTATGATCAGTGGTTTTTCCTGTTACTATTTTAATTGTCTTGGGGCACTATCAGTCATGCCTATATGAGACAGTGAACTTAAGTGGTAAATATTGTAGGAATCATGGCTGTTCCACCGACTGGTTATTTTCCCCTCTCTCTCCCCCTCTTCAGGCCTCCCTATTAACTGAGACACAACAATATTTAAATTAGACTAAACAATAATCCTACAGTGGCCTCTAAGTGTTCAAATGAAAGAAAGAGTTGCACATCTCTCATTTCCCATCAAAAGTTAAAAATGATTAAGCCTAGCGAGGAAGGTATATTGGAAGCCTCTTGAGCCCAACATTTATCAAGTTGTGAACGCAAAGGGAAATTTCATGAAGGAAATTAAAAGTGTTACTACAGTGACCACATGAGTGATAAGAGAGTGAAACAGCCTTTATCGCTGATATGGAAAAAGAATTAGTGGTCTGGATAGAAGATCAAACCTGCCATAACATCCCCTTAAGCCAAGGCCTAATCAGGGCAAAGCCCTACCTCTCTTCAGTTCCGTGAAGGATGAGAGAGGTAAGAAAGCTGCAGAAAGAATATTCAAGGCTAGCAGAGGAAGGTTCAGAAGGTTTAAGGAAAGAACCCATTTCTGTAACATGAAATTGAAAGGTGAAGCACAAAATGCTGATGGAGAAGCTGCAATAAGTTTTTCAGACATAGCAAAAATGAGTGATGAAGGTAAGCTATGCTAAACAACTGATTTTCAATGTCGATAGAATTTTCTATTGGAAGAAGATGCCATCTAGGACTTCCATAGCTGGAGAGGAGAAGTTAAAGCTTGGATTCAAAGCTTCAAATCACAGGCTGATTCTCTTGTAGGAGGCTAATGCAGCTGATAACTTTAAGCTGAAACCAATGCTCCTTTACCGTTCTTAAAATTCTAGGGCCCTTAAGAATTAAGCTAAACCTACTCTGTCCCTACTCTAAAAATGAAACAACAAAGCCTGAATGACAGCACATCTGTTTACCACACAGTATAGTGAATATTTTAAGCCCACTGTTGAATACTACTGCTCACAAAAAAAAAAGAAAAATTACTTTTAAAATGTTATTGTTCATGGACAATGCACCTAGTAACCAGAGAGTGCTGACAGAAATGTACAAGGAGATTAATACTGTTTTCATGCCTGCTAACACAACATCTAATCTGCAGCCTGTAGATTGAGAGGTAGTTTCAACTTTCCATTCTTATTACTTATGAAATACATTTTGAAAGGCTACAACTATCATAGATAGTGATTCCTCTGATGGATCTGGACAAAGTAAATTGGAAATCTTCTACAAAGGACTCACCATTGAAGAGGCCATTAAAAGCATTCATGATTCATGGGAGGAGGTCAAAACAGGAGTTTAGAAGAAGTAGATTCCAATCCTCATGGATGATTTTTTTTCTTTTTTATTTTGAGACAGAGTCTCACTTAGTCGCCCTCGGTAGAGTGCGATAGCGTCACAGCTCACAGCAACCTCCAATGCTTCGACTTAAGCAATTCTCTCGCCTCAGCCTCCTGAGTAGCTGGGACTACAGGCACCCGCCACAACACCCAGCAGTTTTTGTTGCAGTTGTCACTGCTGTTTTAGCCAGCCAGGGACAGGTTTGAACCCGCCACCCTTGGTATATGGGACAGGCGCCCTACCTGCTAAGCCACAGGCACCACCCCCCTCATGGATGATGTTTATGGATTTGAGACTACAGTGGAAGAAGTAACTGCAGATGTGGTGGAAATAGTAATTAGAAGTGGAGCTTAAAGATGTGACTGAATTGTTACAATCTCTTGATAAAACTTGAATGGATAAGAAGATCCTTCTTAGGAATGAGCAAAGAAAGTGATTTCCTGAGGTAGAATCCATTCCTGGTGAAGATGTCATGCACAGTGCTGAAATGACAACCAGGGATTTAGAATATTACATAAACTTAGTTGATAAAGCAGTGGGAGGATTTGGGAGGAGTGACTCCATTGATGAAAGAAATTATACTGTGGGTAAAATGCTAATAAACAGCATCAAATACTAAAAAATATTCTGTGGAGGGAAGAGTCATTCAAAGTGGCAAACTTTACTGTTGTCTTATTTTTAAAAATTGCCACAGCCACCCTAACCTTCAGCAACTGCCACCCTAATGAGTCAGCAGCCATTAGCATCAAGGCAAGACCCTCTCCCAACAAAAAGATTATGATTCACAGAAGCCTCATTTGATAGCATTTTTGGCAATAAAGTGTATTTAATTAAAATACATCCTTTTTAGACATAAGGCTATTGAATACTTAATATACTATAAACATAACTTTCATGTGAATGAGGAAACCAAGAAATTTGTGACTTGCTTTATTGTGATATCTGCTTTATTGCATTGGTCTGACACCAAACCCACAGATCTCTCAGGGATGCCTATACATGCATACCTGTGATAAAATTTAATTTGTAAGTTAGCCACAGTAAGAGATTAATAATAACTATTAATAAAATAGAACAGTTAGGAAAATATACTCTAATAGACATGATGTGAATATGATACTTTTTTCTCTCTCTCTATTACACAGAATAGAATAGTTTCTATTACACAGAAACTCACCTTCCTTCTTGTGGTGATGTGATATAATAAGCTGCCTGCATGATGAGATAAAGTGAAATGAATGAGGTAAGCGTCGTGACATAGCATCAGGCGATTACCTACCTTCTAATGATCAGAAGAAGGATAATATGCTTTGGGCGATCCTTGATCACCCAGCCCTGACAATGTCCATAGTTGGATGTCAGGAGTAAGTGAGGTGGATGACAAGCAGATGGGTAGCCTATGTGTACTACCATGCAGGATGGTGTAAAATTTCATCAGTGGGCTCAGAATATAACATGCAACTTAAAACTCATCTGTTATTTATTTCTAAAATTTTCCATTTACTGTTTTCGGACTACAGTTGACATTGCATAACTGAAACCACAGAAAGAAAAAAAATTGGCTGATAAGGAGAGGACTGATGTATAGCAGACACAGTGTTTTGGAAAAGAAAGGTCTACTTTTAAAGTCACACAATCTCCTTCCCTGACTCAGTAAATCTTGGGTAAATAGGTATAATTATCCACAGAGGTTTCTGTAAAAGATATCAAATGTAAGAGCAAAGTTTTGATATCTTTACATTGGATAGAATGAAAGAAGTTGGACTGTTAACTTGATTCTGAGTATTTGTTTGCTGACACAAATTCATAGCACCCAGTTGCCTCTCTCTAATAATAATAACACATCACTCTTTTAAGTAATGGTTATATTTCTGGTTACTTTCTCATACTAGGCCTACTAGAGCAATCACCTTGTCCCAGATGGGACAGCATTTTAATACTGATTAAATCAATTTAATGCAGAATAGACAGGTATAGTTCCAAAAGAAAAGAAAAATGCAAATTTTAAACTTTCAAATGTTGACAGACACAAAGAATAAAGTTACCTCTCATTAATTAAACTTTTAAATAGATATTTCAAAGATTCTGACCAGCAATTATAGCATCTTTGCATTCTGCTATCAGCTGTTATATTTTCACAGTTGTCCTCCTGTCTATGCTTTGATTTAGAAACTTTCTAGGGCTCTGTTTTCTTGTTCCTTACCATTTGCTTTTCTAACTATATTGTTTTCTTTAGCAGCTAGTTATTTGCTGAGTTGGTGAAACTATTTTGTCTTAAAGTAATCCCCAATCATCTGAAAAAAAGATAGTTTCTTCTCCAAATGCAAAGCCTTTGCGAAGAGTAATGCAGTGGTGATGCTAACAGGCAAGTGGGAAGAACAACAAGAACATAGAATAGTAAGTCCAATTTGGATAAAATAAAAGAAAGCAAGAGCTGAGCATTTTACCTGATCATCGGACTTCCCAGAGGCTGTTTACTCTGTTCTGTCATTTTCATTGTCCCCTTCTGGAAAATTCAGACTTCTTTCTATAGTTAACAATAGATCTCAGCAGTATCACTATTTTACACATGGAAACACTGAGACTTAGATAAGTAGCTGTCACAAAGTCATGTAGTCAGTAGGGGGAATAATCTAGGGTTTGAACTCAAATATAGATGACCCTGGAGATATAGGCCTATTTTACTCTACCACACTGCCTCTCAAATTGAAATGAAAAATTCTTACTTCTTCAAGATATTGAACTCAATGATATTGAACTCAATGATCAAGACTTTCTATAGCAAATGGTAACTTATTTCTGCTAAGCTACTAAACAAGCAAGATTAAAAGCCTGAGCTAAATGGATCAGTCTGGACTGTCTTGTTCCTTCTTTACCAGTACATTGTCTTTTGGATACAGAAATAGATACAGATTCAAATATAGACACAGATAGACATGTAGCTATAGAGGAAACCACACAGTGTATGAAGGAATACAAAATTTCATATTTTTTTAATAGAATTTAGTAAATTCTCTTGCATATAATGGATAAAAATCAGAAATAACAGAATATTTGTCAATAGTTTAGAAAAAAAATGTAGTAGAAAAAACACATGTTTCTTTTTACAAAGAAGTAGGGTGTGGGCACCGATCTCCTGTCCCTCTGAACCTGGGAAACTAATGTTTAATGGATTTTTACCTGACTGACTCTAAGAAAAGCTGTTATTGCTTTCCTGCGCATCTACAAGAATCCCCCTAACTGTAGAATTATTTGCAAAATCAGTCCCTGTGCCCTCAATGCTATTGTCAGTCACCCACAAATTCTGTCTTTAGTATCTCTTCTTTTGATTCCCCACATCTCAATGCCTTGAAATTGTTTTAATGTTCAGCTGTCATTGTGACTTTTGAAACCAACTTATTTCCTTTGTATAAGTGAAGGTCAAACACATCTAAAACAGACAGAGCTGTAATAGTGTGTGGCCTCAAACTGTATGCATTGCGTGATGAGGCTTCTACCAGCTTTGATTTTTATCTGCGATCCAATAGTAGAGAATGGAGAGTTTTCTGATTGTGAATGAAGCAAACTCTTATTTTGACTTCATTTCTATTAAAGAAAAAAAAAACCTAAGTTCACACATTAGTTTGAACAGAGTAGTCAAAGTGAGATAGAGAACCAGGAGGCGCTACTTAACAAAGAGTCCAAAGCCCCTGACCACCCAGATCAAGGACAGAATGTGATAGCAGAACAAGGTAAGACGAGTAGAAACCAAGATGGCAAGGAAATTGACTACTGCTTGCCTGGCAGCTCATTGTACCCTAGTTATAAAATAATATAATAGGTCGTTAAAAGAGACTCCCACTAACTCCATCACGGTTCTGAGAGGGACCTTACAAGAAAAGGGGGAGGAGGAACCAATTTTAAGAAATCACTGCCCCTTTCCAAGAAATAACCTGAATATTCTTTCCCTACTTAGCTTATGATTAAACCATTGCTTAATTTTTTTTAAAAAATCAAGAAAACCAAAGATGCTTTTCTCCTCAGCAGGGAGAACTAATCTAGTCTGCCTCTGGAATAGATCATCTTTAGTTACTAAATAAAACTTGCCTTTGCTTTATTCTGCCAGTTCGCTATTGTATTCTTTCTCGTACAAAGCCAAGGACTCACTTGGACTCCCAGAGATTCTCAGCATGGGGAATTACTTTGCTGTGGCCAACACCACAAATTCCCAAGCTGCTTCTCCCAGGGGTGGCACGTCAGAGTAGGATACAAGGGGCGACCACATAGTGCTGCTACATGTTTGATAAAAAGGTGAAAAACTTGGTTGGCACCTGTGGCTCAAAGGAGTGGGGCGCCAGCCCCATATGCTGGAGGTGGTGGGTTCAAACCCAGCCCTGGCCAAAAACTGCAAAAAAAAAAAAAAAGAAAAAGAAAGAAAGAAAGAAAAGAAAAGAAAAAAAAAAGGAAAAACTTTGTGGTAGTATCTGGCCTCAAGTTTTTTTTCCTTTCCAAAATGGTCTGTAATGATCTTTTCATTTAAAAAAAAAAAAAAATTCTTTTTTTCCCTCTTTTCTCTGCTTACTTCTTACCTTTACAATACAAGACCTACCGAAGTAGCTATAGCAAGAAGGCTGACTGCACCAGAGGAAGACTGTCCTGTTGAGGGCTGATGCCACATGGGATGGGAACAAAAGGCAAGGAAGACCAGTTAATAATGATTTGCTAGCTTTAAAATGCAAATGTTGAATAATTACACAAAGATTGAGACCAGTTAACTACCCTATTAAAAAGGAAAGGATCAGTCCCTCTTCCTATTTTTCACATGCCATGGTCTTGTGACATCCATAAGACAGAATTCTCTTCTGGTGCCTCAGAGAAACACACCCTTTGCCTTATGCAGGTAAGACAGGCTTTGACCTATAGCATGGGAATGAAAAGATTTTCTTCAACTTGATATTTCACTCACTCACTCCCACCTGACATCCTACACCTATAAAATAAAAACAACTTTTTTTTTTCCCTAGTATCAGCCTTATGCTAAAACTTAGCAAAGATGAAAAGTAATCAATCAGGTTTCTGGGTGTGTAGTTGCTCAGAGGTAATTTAGAGCCCAGGATACTGATAATGGTTACAAACTTTCATTTCAGATGAAGTTTCAGTATACACTCAAGGCTAATGTCAAAGAATAAAATTACCTTACTGAGAAAAGGTCAAAGCAGAGAACTTGGGGCTAAAATATACTTGTGGTATAGTATGGCTGAGACTGAGGGTGAAAAGAGAAAAGAGAAACATGAAATGTACAAAGAAGGGAAAGAAACACTGGGATGTGTTTTCTGGGAAAGATGTTGATAGATGAGATCCTTAAGCTCAAACAGATCCTTAGTGTGTGAATACTACTACTACTAATAGCTAATATTTGTTGACCCATTGCTAAGTGGCAAGCATGGTCTTGGGTGTCTAATTCTATTATCACAACAAACCTATGAGGTTAGCATGCTTTTCAACCTCCATTTTATGAGGAAAAAAAAAAACAAAACACAGGCTCGTCCAAAAAAAAAAACACTTCTAGGTCATGCAGCCAATTAAATAGTAAAACCAAGATTCAAAACAGGCCTATCTGATGTGCAAGCCCAGTCACATAACCACCACACACAAACACACACACACATGTTGTGCCCAAGTCGCGGGATCCCCCAAATAAATCACTCAGAGACCAAGTCCAAGTCCGATGCAAAAGCAAGAGGTTGTTTATTTACAAGCTCAAGCCTGGGCTTCGTGGTCCTGGTGCAGCAGGAGAGTAGAGAAGCCCTGATCTCAAAAAGGAGGGAGGTTTTTAAGGGTACAGAAAGGGGAAAAAAGGGAGGGGGTGTGAGGTGAGCTGCTGGGGCGAGCTGATAGGGGGTCTAGGGAACTGAGCAGTACTTGTCCTTGGCTGTCTGGGAGAGTGTTGCTATCGCTTGGAGCAGATGTTATACAAGGGCACAGATCATGGGGCAAGGACGGGGGCAGGGGAGGAAGCAGGTTGCCTAACGCCTTTGGTATGCAGCTGTAAAATGAAGGCTGAGGGACAAGATGAAGTGAGTTTTAACAAAATGGAGTTAACTTGGTTCTTACACACACACATGCACACACACACACACACACACATACACACACACATTGTGGTTCTCTTTAGAATCTGATTTGGGTAACAAAGATGTCCTGCAGGATGTCAATGTCTCTGTTTCTGGTACCAATCCCCTTAAAATCAAGTAAACTCTCTTTCTTTCTGACCACCCCACTTCCATCAGTGCTGCATTTTTCTGCCTCTGATCTTCCACCAGAGTGAGGTTACAATAGTTTCTTGAAAAGGCCAGAAAGCTGACTCCTATTCCACATTTCTTATTAGTGTCCTGCTTTCTGAGTTTTGTTAAGTAGATAACAACCAAATGTATAATCACCCAATTTATCTATTAATAAAGATTTAAAATACCATAAATACTATGTCAATTAAATGCTGATTCAGAGAATAAAATTATCAACTCAGCATAAAGGTAGCACAGGGTAAGATAAGAAAAACATGCAAATTGGGCTGAGGACTTCCATGTAAGGTTAGAGAACTTGGGTAAATTAAATACTTTTTTTTTAATTGCAGGTTAATGAGAGGGTACAAACAACCAAGTCACAATATTTGAATTCATTAGGTAGAGTCCCTATTGTAGCTATGTCCTGCACCCAAAAGGTGTGCCATACACCTCTACATTGTACTCATTGAGTGGGAGCACTCCAAACCCCTTTCCTCCCTCCCTCTTTCCATCTCCCCAAAATTGAATTTAAATGAGATTTTTTTCCTATGTGAGGGTGAATTAGATTGTCTATTGGCCTCATATTAGCATTGGGTATTGATTTTTTTGTTTACTGAGAAAATGAGGTTCAACTCCACCCAGGTTAATACAAAAAAAGATGTAAAGGCCCCATCTTTTTTTTGGCTGAGTAGTAATCCATGGTGTGTGTGTGTGTGTGTATGGATTAACAACCTAAATGCCCATCAATTCAGGAATGAATGAACAAGCTGTGGTGTGTATGTATGTGTGTGTGTGTATATATATATATATATATATATATATATATGGTTGTTCCCACATCTTGGTGATTGTAAACTGAGCTATGATCAACAATCTAGAACAAATGTCTCTATGGTAAAATAATTTGATTTTTTTTCTTCTGGGTAGATGACTCGCAGTGGAATTGTGGGGTCAAATGGGAGATCTAATTTGGGTTCCTTGAGGATTCCCCCTTCTTCTTTCCAAAAAACACAGTCCCACCAGAGGTATAAAAGTGTTCCCCTCTCTCCGCATCCACACCAGCATCCACAACTCTGAGATTTTGTGATGTGGGCTAATCTTACTGGGTTAGGTGATATGTCAGGGTGGTTTTGATTTGCATTTCTCTGATGACTAGGGACAATGAGCATTTTTCATATGTTTGTTAGCCATTCATCTGTCATCTTCAGAAAAGGTTCTGTTCATGTCTCTTGCCCAGTGGTAGATGGGATTATTTGATCCTTTTTTGTTGATTAATTTGAGTTATCTAAAGATCCTAGTTACCAAACTTTTGTCAGATTCATAACATGCAAATATCTTTTCCCATTCTGAAGGTTGTCTATTTGTTTTAATCATTGTGTCCCTAGCTGTGGAGAAGTGTTTCAGCCTAATCAAGTCCCATTTATTTATTTTTGTTGTTGTAATTGCCAAAGAAATATTCTTCATAAAATCTTTTCCTAGGCCCACATCCTCAAGAGTTTCTCACATACTTTCTTCTAGGATATTTGTCATTTCATATATTAAAATTTGTATACATCTTGAATCAATTTTTATAAGTGGGGCAAAGTGCAGGTCCAGTTTCACTCTTTTGCATGTCGTTATCCAGTTCTTCTCAGCACCATTTATTGAGTAGGAATTCTTTTCTCCAGTGGATGCTTTTGTTTGGTTTATCAAAGATGAGAAGGCAACTATAGACTGGTTTCATCTCTTAGTTTTCTATTCGGTTCCTAATGCCCATGTGTCTTTTTCTTGTGCCAATACCATGCTGTTTGATCACCGTGGACATATCATATAGCCTATGTCTGGTAGAGAGATGCCTCTGGGTCTGTTTTAATCACTAAAAATTGCGTTAGCTATGCTTGTTTTTTTCTGGTTCCATACAAAACAAAACTATTTTCTCTAGTTCTTCAAAGTACGATGTTGGTATTTTAATGGGGATTGAATTGAATCTTTATATTGCTTTGGGAAGTCTAGACATTTTAAATATCTTGATTTTTCCTACCCAGGAGTATGGTATACACTACCATTTGTTAATGTCTTCTGCTACTTCTTTTCTTAGGGTGTCATAATTCTCTTTGTAGAGGTCCTTCATCTTTTTCTTAGATATGTTCCTAGGTATTTCATTTTCTTTGAAGCTACTGTGAAGGAAATTGTGGCTTTGATTAGTTTCTCAACTTGGTTGTTATTGGTATATACAAAGGCTACAGATGTGTGGACATTGATTTTAAACCTGAGATGTTACTGTACTTCTTGATCACTTCCAGGAGTCTTGTGGTTGAGTCTCTCTGGGGTTCTCTAAGTATAAGATTATATCATCAGCAAAGAGTGTGAGTTTGACCTCCTCTGTTTCTATGTGGATGCCCTTTATATCCATCTCTTGCCTGATTGCATTGACTAGAACTTCCAGCACAATGTTAAATAATAGTGGCAATAGTGGACATCCTTGTCTGCTTCCAGTTCTAAATGGAAAAGCTCTTAGTTTTACTCCATTCTGTTGCATGACCAGAGACGTGAGAGAACAGCAGCTTTGCCGTGGGTGCAAGCTCACTCCTGCAATTATTAAAGAGAAACAAGAAACACACAACTACACAACACAGGATGGCGTGTAGCACAGCTTCTTTATTTCTGGCCACCCCATATACACTGGTGGTCACGTACACACTTAATGTATAATTTTTACCATTACCTAACTCTTTCTATCTAAAATTAACTTGTGGGAAGACATAAAATCTACAGATCAGCACAATCTCTTCTGCCTTTACATTCTTCTCAGACATGCATTAACTCTTGAGCAAGGTATCTAAACGAAAATCACAAAGAGCTGCAGGGGAACAGGAGAAATTAAAATACCTCATGCACACACTTAGTTTACCCACAATGCAGTAATGACTCTGTTTCTCCACAGGGCAGAGACCTTTAAGCCCTAAAGACAATAGGTAATTAACATGTCAACCTCTGGTCCATCTCTCCAGAGGTGGGATGTTAGCCCCCCGACCACATGGGCTTAAACAGGAACATGACTTCAGAGAAACTGTTCGTGGACTTTTGCCTCCAAACAAACAAATTCTGTGCATGCCTCAGGGGGGCCCAGTTCTCTTTTGCCTCTGTGTTAGCAAAAGCCATTTTTAACCCATAATGAGCTTTCCTTGTGTGCCTTATGTGGGACATTTTTCTCCCACACATTCAGTATGATGTTAGCTGTGGGTTTGTCTTAGATGGCTTTCTTCAGCTTCAGAAATGTGCCACCTATGCCTATTTTCTTAAATGTTCTTGATAGAAAAGGATGCAGAATTTTGTCAAATGCATTTTCTGCATCCATTGAGAGGATCATACACTCTGTTTTTGCTTCTATTGATATGATGTTTTTACATTTATGGATTTGCATATGTTAAACCACCCTTGCATCCCTTGGAAGAAGCCTACTTGATCATGATATAGAATTTTTTTAATGTGTAGTGTTGTGCCCAGATCTTGAAATCACCCACAAAGACCACCAAGGAGCCGAGTCCGATGCAAAAGCAGAAGAGCCATTTATTCACAGACTAGTCTGAGCTTCTCATTCCTGGCATGGCAGGAGGAGGGCCGAGAAGCCCCGTCTGCAGAGCGAAGAGCAGTTTTAAGGATACAGAAAAGGGGGGTGGAATGGGGGCTTAGGGACCTAAACAATGTTTGAGTTAGGCTAATTGCTTAGGGGAAAGATTTACTACTACCAGGGATTTATCACTTGGGGCAGACACACTGGAGCCAGGGGTGGGAGAGGAAGCAGGTTGCCTATCACCTTTGGTATGCAGCTGCAGCTGCAAATTGAAGGCTGCAGGGCAAAGTGGGGTCAGTGAAGGCTGTGAGACAAAAAGGAGTTAGTTTTAACAAAAATGGAGTTAGCTTGGTCCTTTCATTGGAACACCATCAACCTCAGTTTCCCTAACCCCAGAGCAAGGGAGTGATGAGTTTTTGTGGGAAGTGTGTGCTGGGGGAGGGCATGTCACGGTTCTTTCCTCAGAGACCTCTGTCCTCTGCTGCAGGTGGCTGTCTCCTCCCTTTGTCTTCACCCTGTCTTCCCTCTCTGTGTTTGTGTCTAAATCCCCTCTGTAAGGAAACCACTCCTATCAGAGTAGGACCCACCCTAACGACCTCGTTTTAACTTCTTTTCCTCCATAAAGACTCTACAGCAGCAATTTTCAAACCAGTATGCCAAGGCACACTGGTGTGCTGTGAGAGAATCTTAAGTGTGCCTCGAAAATTTTTAAAGATCATTAGTTAAACTATTTTTGAAAGAAGTTCTAAGCATAGTTAAGTATATATTTATTGTTACCAACATAATTTAAGCGTACAGTGAAAGTTTAACCACAGGTTCAAGTGTGCTGTGAGATAAAAATGGTTGAAAAACCCTGGTCTACAATATTGTCCCCTTTCCCATGGGGAATATATTCCAAGATCCCCAGGGGGTGCCTGGAACCACGGACAGTACTGAGCCCTATACATGCACACTTATGGTAAAGTTTAATTTATAAATTAGGCACAGTTAGAGATGAATGCCAGTAGTTAATAATAAAGGAGAATAATTATTGCAATATACTGTAATGAAATTTACACTTTACTGTCCTGTGCTCACATCTCTTATGCTGACATGAGATGATTAAATGCCCTGATGGGATGAAGTGAGGTGAAAGACAGAGGCATTGTGACACAGCCATGGGCTCCTGCTGACCTCTGACAATACTTTGGGTGACGTCAGGGTCAGGCAGTGTCCACAATTAACTGTGGGTAGCAGGCTCAGCATGGAGAAGGGGCTGTTCACGCCTCAGCTGGACCTGTGGGGCTGTGTGGGATTTTATCAAGCTACTCAGAACAAACACAGTTTATAACTCAGGAATTGTTTATTTCTGGACCTTGGTCGACCACAGGTAACCATGGCTGTGGTATGTTGCCAAACCATGTTCATTCTGAGGCCCCAGAGGTCAGGACTTCAGTATATGGATTTTGGGGAGACGCACTTTAGCTCACAAGACGTGGCAACAAGCCATCTCCGAGGTTGAGAGAGGCAAGCAGCTCTGGCACTTTCAGTTTTTAAAACATTTATTTATCTTTGAAGATCTTGGCATATTAAAAAATGAAGGCATGCTTAAGGATTTAAAAAAATAGTCTATAATTTAAACGGTCACCTTAACAAGTTAGTGCTTTAAACACACTTCCTGCGCACAATGACCATAATTGCTTAACCACAAGATAATTCCAATATTATTAACAAAATTATTCATTTAGTATATTATCTGGTCCAGCTATGGGACAGAACTTGTAAGTTTGGCTATGAACAGCTTCATCTCTTAATCTTGTCATACATCTGCACGTTTAGAGATGAAACAGTCTAAACTGGTAACTCTTGGAGTCAGGGTGCGGCTTGGCACGCGGTGGGCGGAACCTCCCTGGGCGCCCCCCTGCAGCCCACGAAGCCTCTGCCGGGCACATGGCCCCCGGGCCAGAGCACTCAGCAGCGTGGGCGGAGTGCCAGGCCCTGCTTGGGTAGCATTGCCATGGCAACGCCCGCCTCACTCCTTCTCACTGAGACCCAGGCATCTGTGGCCATGGCGACTGTTCCTGCCACTGGCACACCTGCATAGCAACTAGAGAGAGTGCCTAGAGCAGCTGGGCCCGCTATAGGAAAGCAGGTACGCTTAGAGCTTTTATAAATCATTAAGGAGAAGCTGGGCCTCTCTATGGGAAAACTAACAAAGGGCTTGGACAAAAGACTTCAGCCTCCAAGTGCCTAATCAATCTGTGATAAGTGCTGAGCATTATGGCAATCATAGAAATGCAAATGCAAACAGCAATAAGATACTTAAAAAGAAAAAAAAAAACAAGTGCAACTGGCGAACAAAAAGATAAGACAGGCCTTGGGGGTGTGTAAAGAGGGGACTCCACACCCTGCTGGTCTGAGAGCACATTTGTAGAACATTTCTGAGAGGGCAATTTGGCAATACGTAACAAAAACCTTTAAAATGTGCATACCTTTTGAACCAACAATTCCAGTTCTAGTAATTCAATCCAAGGTAATAATTAAGTGGGTAAAGATTTAGCTACAAGTGTGTTCCCTGTAGGGGCAATTATAATAGCAAAAAGTTTGAAACAACCACGATCAGAAAAAAAAAAAAGAGAAGAATTGATTAATCATCTACTTTGCATTCCTGAAAGGGAGTGTTATGCCCCCATTAAGAAATGTTATAGAAGACTATTTAACGGCATAGAAGGGTACTTACAGCTACGTGTTAAGTGGCAGAAGACAGACCATAAAACAGCTGCTGTGGCAGGGTGGCCTGAGAGGATGGGTGCTGCCCAGAGCCCCAGGCCTCAGTCCTCTGCGCCTGGAGGAGAGATCTCAAGGCTCAGGAAAACACTACCCACAGCTCCTGGAGAGAACCTCCGGAAGTTTCTATGCCTATGGAAGCCTGTCTGAATGCGCAGCAGGGGAATCAGGGCAGCATGGGGCAGTAAGAACGCAGGATGTGCTGGACCCTGCCCGAGGCTGCCACTGGAGGCCTTGTTGTCAGGTTGAGGTAGTTGCTGGTCCACTGGTCACTGCATCCCAGGTCATCTGTCCCCAGGCCAGATACATCTCCCATTTGGGTCGAGAGATGGAAGAGAGGAAGGGTCAAAAACTTTTTTCAAGGCAACCATCCAGATTTGGAAGCTTTGCTTGCCTAGGAAAAATCCACTTTAACATAAGTCATTTAAAAAAAATTTAAAAACTTAAAATTGTACTAAGACACCTATAACAAAATTTCCCATTTTTAAGTGCACAGTTCAGTGGTATTAAGTATATACCCCATAGTCGTGCAACCATCTCCACCCTCCATCCACAGAGCTCTTCATCTTCCAAACTGGAGCTCTGTCTTCCTGTTAGACAAATTCCCCATCACCCCTCCCTCTCGTCCCTGGCAGCTGCCATTTTACGTTTGTTCTCTGTGAATTTTACTAGTCTAGGTATCTTATAAAAATGGAATTTGTTGTTTTTATCTTTCATCTGGCTTGTTTCATTTACTGTAATGTCCTCAAGATTCATCCATCTTGTAGCATCTGTCAGAATTTCCTTTTTTGTTAAGGCTGGGTAATATTTCATAGTATGGCTAGACCACAGTTTGTTCAGCCTATGATGGGCTGGACAGGTATGCAGCTATGTCTTTGAGGGCCCAAACAGGCATTCTTCTGATCCATTCCGTGTAGTGAAGCTAGAAAGGTTGACAAGGTCCGGCCCTGTTTTCTCCATGTGAAGAGGCCTGGCATTGTGCCAGTGGGAGAAACAGAAGGCAAACCAGGAGGCCCACAGGAAGGAGGTGGCCTTGGTCCAGACGGAAGCTCCGACTCAGGAGGGCACCAGGAGGAGAGCGAGATTGAACAGAAGAGTATCGTGCAGTCCCCTCTTTCTCCTCCCAGGCTCAGCGTGTGCGAATAGTGCTGCATAACTCAAATAGTTATCAGGAAAGTAAAAAGAGGGAGAAGCCATGTAGAAATAACGAAAAATCTAATCCAACGCCTATGGAATTTATGAACAGTGTTCAATGTGGTGGTGGTTGTATACATATACATCAGACAATTCTTAACGTGGGAATATATTACATACAAGGTCTGTGGGCAAGTCTGGAGCTCTGGCATGTCCCTTAGTGGGCATGAAAGAACTTGTGTGGAAGAGAGGCCCTATAAATGACATGTGAACTCCATCTTCAGACTTCTGTGCCACTTCTGACTTGACCTTGGCTTTGCTGTGCACTCCCTTCCCCTTTTCTGGCTTCTGCAGGCTCAGGGTTTGTCCTCTTCACCTGTCTCTGTTTTTTTTGACTTTTTTTGTACTCTTGTTTTATATTGGCAGTGACTTCATTATGTTTTGGCCATTTAAAAAACAAAATTGGCTTCTGGGCAGGAGCAATATGTTTTCCATAGTTAGCTGCCATTGGTTCTTCTGTGACGTTCGCATTTTTAATTTATCGTCACACCTTTGCATACAGCTGATGCTCAACTACAGTCCATGCATTGCTTAATGATGGGGACATGCTCTTAGGCGGTTCTGTCATTGTGTGAACATCCTAGAGTTCACCCACACCAATGTAGATGGCACAGCCTACGTCACACCTATGCCCTAAGGGACAGCGTCTTGCTCCTGGGCTACAAACGTGTACAGCATGTTACTGCACTGGATATAGTAGGTAGTTGTAACACAATGGTAATTATTTGTACATTTAAACTTATCTAAACAAGATAGAGGTACAGTAAAATTAAGGTATAAAATACACAAACTATACACCTCTACAGGGCAGTTACTGCCGGGGGAGCTGTGGACCCGGACGTTGCTCCCGGTGAGTGAGGTCAAGGTGGAGGACAGCCCTGTGCGCTGCTGTAGACTTCAGAATCACTGGACACTTAGGCTCACTACATTTATAAAAAAATGCTTTTCTTCAACAATAAGTTAAACTTAGCTAGCTGTCGTCTTTTTACTTTATAAACCTTTAAATTCTTTTTAACGGTTTGAATCTTTTGTAATAACACTTTAGCTTAAAACATACATTATACAACTGTACATACAAACAACTGTACAATTATACTTCCTTCCTTTTCTAAAAACATTGTTCTATTTTGAACGTTTAAAAAAAATTTAAACATTTTTGTTAAAGACTAAGACAAACACACACTTAGTTAAGTTTACGCAGGGTCAGGATCATCAGGGTCACAGTTTCCCCGGAAGGTCACATGATTCTCACCTTCCTCCTAGGCGGGCAGGCTCAGAGCACCCTGTCCCCCTGGAGGGTCTTCAGGGGAAGTAACACACATGGAGCTGTCACCTCTCATGACGACAATGCCGTCTTCCGCAGTACCTCCTGAAGGACCTCCTGCAGTCTGTTTTATAGCTAACTTTTTTTAAATAAGTGGAAAGAATGTACTCTGAAATAACAATAAAAATTAGCATATGGTAAATATAGAAACAGCAACACATAGGTATCATTATCAAGTATTATGTAGTGTACGGAAGTGTATGTCCTAGACCAAGAATGTCTGCTCTGCAGCCCTCGAGCTGCCTGCTGCCTGCTGCCCGGGATGGCCATGAGCATAGCCCAATGCAAAATCATAAACTTACTTAAAACGTCCTGAGTTTTTTTGGAATTTTTTGTTGGAACTCTGTTGCCCAGTTCTTGTGCATGAACTTTGTAAACAATGTCATGTTACAATGTCACATAAAATAAACATATGGACACTTTTGCTATTTGTATGCAGGCGTGGCTTCAGTTTTATGGGGTATGTGGCTTCCAGTGTGCTGTCTTCCAAGTACAGTCGAATTGACACCATCAGACATTGCATGTGTGTAGCAGCCGGTATAGCCTATGGCTAGGAGGCGTGAGAGTTCTAAGAAATACCTGTGTAGCTCCATAATGGAACACGTTGGTGAAAAGGGCATGGAGAGGGATTTAGCTCTCCTAACAAGATGAGAACATTGGTGAGTTGGCAGTCTCTACACCTGTGCTGTTGAGAGGTACGAGATCAGCCTTATATTAGACTGGAGGAGAAGGCAGTCGGGAGCATGTGCATTTTCTCAGGGACCTGCTTACTCTGACTCTGTCTCCTCTCCTGCCTGCAGAGAGCCAGCACGGTGTCTCTCTGCCGGCGTCTCTCTGCTGAAGATTACCAAGCTCTACTAAAGACTAAGATCTATCTATTCTAAGACTGCTTTACCCTAAGACACACACACATTCTCTCTCCTGCTAAAGTAGAGAGCTCTCAGGCACCTAAGAGAACTTGTTCCTGAGCAAGGTAGCTTAGCGGTCCATGTCTGGAACCTAGTTAAGCTGGACCCGAGACCTGACCAGTCCTGGGCCCTGACACATGTGCTCGGGATGACTTGGTGAGGCAGCGATTATCAATAATATTTCAACCTACCATGGCAACGTTGGGCGTGTAGTGTTACCTAGATGTCGGATGAGCATTCTTATTTGGTTATTAAGGTCCTCCCCCCACACTACAATCAGCCTCCACCTTTCTGCATCAGCAGCCAAGATGCAGAAGGGCTCAAACCTTCAATTAATTTCCATAATAAAAGTAAATATAGTCCCTTATCTATTATTATATTTTTAATCCCAGTATGGCTTCTACAATGTCTCAGAAGAAAACAGAAGCCAAAAAATAAATAATAATAAAAATTAAGGATGAAGGATGATTGTTGAATGAAAAGTAGACAGATGACAACCTTTTTGTTGAGGCAAATACTGAGGCACTGGGCTTCATTTGTAGAGAACTTGTGCAAGTTCTCTACATATTTTGAAAAGGCAGTGTATGTAAAAATATGCTGCTAAATTCGGTATGTATGAAGGATGTGTCAAACGGACAAAATAATGGAACTGAGTAAAAGTTTGTCTTCTCAACAAACATTGAAAAAAAAGTTTTAACTCAAATGGATTCCGTTGTAAAAGGTAGTTATGTGGCAGCATTTTTTAATAGAAAAAATCAAGACCATTTACTGATGGTGAGTTTATTGAGCAATGTATGGAAAACATGGTAGATATAATTTGTCCCGGAGAACGGGGGATATTTCCAAAATCAGTTTGTCTCACCAGACTATGGCCAGGTGAATTGAATAAATTGGAAACTCTATCAGAAGACGTTTGGAGAGTAAGCTGCTAATTTTAAATTTAATGCCTTGGTGATGGATGATAGCACTGATGCTACAAATGTGACTCAACTTACCATTTTTCTGAGAGCTCCTGATGATGAATATAACATCACTGAAGAAATGGCTTTTTTTTTTTTTTTTTAGACAGAGTCTCACTATGTTGCCATGGCGTCACAGCTCACAGCAACCTCCAGCTCTTGGGCTTAGGTGATTCTCTTGCCTCAGCCACTTGAATTGCTGGGACTACAGGCGCCCACCACAATGCCCCGCTATTTTTTGTTGCAATTCTCATTGCTGTTTTAGCTGGCCGGGGCCGGGGTCGAACCCGTCACCCTCCGTATGTGGGGCTGGCGCCCTACCCACTGAGCATAGGCACCGCCTGAAACGGCTTCTTTAGTGTCATTAAAAGATGCAACTAAATCAAGAGATTTATACAAAGCAGTAAAAAAAATGTTGAAGTGATTTTCTTTGTTCATTGTCAATGTATCTGATGTAGATACCAATGGTAGGTAAGAGAAAGGGACTCATAAAATTAATAGAAGACAATGCAGTTACCATCCAAAACTCACGTTCGGTAACACTGCATTGCACATTCAAGAACGTTTATGTGCAAAAGCTTTAACAATGATTGTATTGTGCAAGTTGTCATCAGGGGCCAAGGGATTAAATTATGGACAATTCCAGAAATTCCTGAAAAGTATTGATGCTGCCTAAGGTGTCATCATTTACTTTTCAGAAGTAAGATGGCTAAGTTGAGACCAAATGTTGAAAAGATTTTATGATTTTTGCCATGTTGTAAAGTCATTTATGGTATCAAAAATCAAATTTGTACCAGAACTTGACAATGAAAACTGGCTTACAGATTTAGCATTTTTAATGGATTTAACTGCTCATTTAAATGAGTTAAACATGCATCTTAAAGGTGAAAACCAACTTATCAATATGATATTTCAAACTATACCAGCATTTCAAATGTAACTGAAATTATGGCAAGGTCAACTTAAGGCAGATGATTTTACGCATTTCAACATGTTGGCCAAACACAGTCCTGGGAACAGTGAAAAATCTGCAGCCTTGATTTTCACTTTATAAGAATTTGAAAACAGATTTAAAGATTTCCAGGAAAAAAAATATTTTGGTGTGTTTGTGACTCTATTTTCAGTCGATGTAAATATGTTACCTGCCCGTTTTCACGTGGAATGCACAGAACTGCATTATGACATCCAACGTAAAGAAAATTTTGTGAACAGATATCCCTCACTCCATAATCATGCCTTATTCATGTCATCACTTTTTGGCAGCACCTACATGTGTGAGCAACTATTTTCGAGAATGAATAGGATGGGCTCGGTGCCTGTAGCTCAGTGAGTAGGGTGCCAGCCATATACACCGAAGCTGGTGTGCTTGAGCCTGGCCCAGGCCTGCTAAACAACAATGACAACTGCAACCAAAAAATAGCTGGGCATTGTGACAGGCACCTGTAGTCCCAGCTACTTGGGAGGCTGAGACAAGAGAATTGCTTAAGCCCAAGAGTTAAGGTTGCTGTGAGCTGTGACGCCACAGTACTCTACCGAGGGCAACAAAGTGAGACTTTAAAAGACTCTCTGAATGGGTGGATGCATAATTATGATTATTATATGAGGACTTTTTTTCTTATCTGTGGTGGTGGGTATCACGAAAATTATACAGGGACCTTTTTTACCCCTGCTCATGAGCTTTCGTTAGTGTTTGTGTATTTAATGTGTGGTCCAAGACCACCCAAGGCCACTTTTTCCAATGTGGCCCTGAGAAGCCAAAAGGTCAGACACCCCTGGGACTGTTAAACAACTGAGCAGCGCAGTAGGTCTGTTTATATCAGCGTCATCTCAAAGGCGAGCAGTGTGCTGTGCTACCGTGTCACCAGGCAATAGGGATCTTCAGCGCCTCTGTAATCTTGTGGGACCAGCATTACATAAGGCACGCCCTCTGTCATTTATGGACGTGTGAAGCAGTGCAGGGATGCATTGTTTCCATGGAGGGTTCAATGTCAGAGAGGCAGGGTCATGCCCTGGTCCATATGTACCCTCTCTGAGTGTTGACTTGTCCTGACCCAACAGTACTGTCACTTGCAGTGCTGACCTTTTCCCTTGGCCACGCAGCTTGATGACTTTTTTTGAACCTGTCCTCCCAATCTTTGGAATGGCTCAGCCTACTGTTTTTCAGACCCAAACTGAGTCTGGGGGAACATAAGGCATTCTTTTCTTCCTTAAAAAGATTTTGGGTCTTATAGGTATCTTGGTTTTCACTTGCATACATCATCAAATTTTTGTGGCACCTGTAGCCATGGGCGTTTTCTATATTTTTTCACCTATATTCCTGCTCAAATTTCACTCCTTTTTATGCTTCATCTATTTTTTTGTTTGGGTGTTTCAGCTAAATCCTAGTTCTGATTGAAATGAAATTTTATTTTCTTGCTATTTCTGAGAGAACGGGAGAATACCAGCTTAATGGGGCTGTTTTCAGAAGTCTTGGTATTTTTAAATTTTGTGACAATCTTGCTTCCAATCAATGTCATACAATCTGTATATCTTATTTGGTATTGATTATAAGACAAATTCATACTTAATTCTTTAGAAAATACAGATTTCAAGAAAAACTTCTAGGTTGTGCATAAAGGTTAAATGTGAATGATTTCACCGCAGAACACTGTAGTTTCATCACCGCATAGCATGTTACTATTTTCACACTCCGGCAATCTGGCTTCTTAGCTGGAAAGCTTAGGAACCAACTTGGTGGATATACTCAGAAATAGAGCTTGTTAAAAGGATACTGAGTGCCTCGGAGAACTGAAAAAAAAAAAAAAAAAAAAAAAATCCCACAGGATTATTTTCAGGGCCAACTCTCTAGACGCCACTCCCAGAGTCCTGCAGTGGAGCCGGACCCTGCCTCAGCCCTGGTATGTATCTGGGTCTGGTAGAGCCTGGGGCACGTGCCCTCAAGGCCGGGAGCCTAACCCACAAGCTCCCAGGCTTCTCAGCTGCTTGCAGAGCTGCAAGTGGGCTCTGCCTCCCACTCAAACTTATAAGGTGGTTATTTGTTGCTCATAGGAGGGTGACTCGTTTGCTAAGCCTCAAAACACACACAGACAACCCATTTCCTTCACGCTACCTTGGATGGCCTCAAATCAGCATGCGTTTTCAGCATGCACTTTCTTTCCAAATTTTCACCTATTCAAAGGTGCATGTGGATTTTCTGCTGATACCACAGAACTCTCTTATTACTAAACTCATTCCCTCTTTAAAAAGAAGGACTCCCAAATTTCCTAAAGATAGGAGTCCATGTCCAAGGTCAGCACTTCTGGGGGATGCCCATTCCTTCTCTGGTGAAATTTCTTCAAACACAGAAAAACATTCTGAAGTTGCATATCCAAAACAGAAGAGTCATAAAACTAGGTCTAATGACCAGTCGAAAGGCAGGGCTTGGGTGGGTCTCTGACTTTCTAGTACCGTTTTTTGGGAAAGCTTTCTTTAAGAGAGTTTTCATAAACTGTCAACAAGTTGATGATGATTTTAACCCTTGCTTGTAATTCATTTTGCATTTGACCAAACTAGTGACTTTTTCTTTGCTATAAGAATTGTTTCGTTCCATAAAAACCATCACTTGAGTTTTCTTAGGTAGTTCTTGGCCCTATAAGAATAAGAGAAAATAGCTTAGGGCACAAGAGATAGGTGAGCATGTAACGCACCGGGGTGTGATTTCAGACATGATGAACTGTCTGAGGCAGTTGGCTCTCCCCGGCTTGAGTCTTACCGTGCTCTAAGTTAGGAAGTGCTCCACGATCAACGCTTCTCTCCAGTGATGATGATGGATGATTCCTGGAATCCAGATTTTAGGTCAAGTTCCTGACACCTGGCCATCCCTTTGACGCCTCCTTCCCATCCAGGTGGTGTAAGTTGATGAGCAGGGTAGCCACTTCCAGGGTGTGGCATGGTGGGCAGGGACCCCATGCAGTACGTGTCCACCTGCACCTGCCATGACCTGGTAGCTCTCCCTCCCCGGTGGGAAGGCAGGTGACTTGTACTTCAGATACTTCTCTTTGATTTGCTGAATAGAATGCCATTGGATTTTTAAAGTAAAACACAATTTAAATTAAAAAATATCCAGAATGTATAGTATGATTCTGTTTTGGTTAAAAAGGTGAATACATACACAAAAAAAACCAATAGAAGGATATATACCAAAATGTTAACAGGGGTTAACGCTGGGTGGTGGGGTATTGGTGGTTTTATTTTCTACTTTACCCCCTGCCTCTGTTTTCTAAATGCTCTACAGTGAAAATGTACTACTTTTGGAATAAGGAAAAAAAAAAATCATTTAAAATCGCCATATCTGAAAATATAGATCTGTACAACTAATAAATCAAGGGAGCATTTATTCACTTCATGAAAGAAAACTTCAGCTTTCAGAGGGCTTCAGAGTTCCATGAGTAAAACAAGCAAATAAATATTTGCTGAATCAATTAATAAATGGATTTGCTCTGGGATTTCTTTAAGTGGCAGACTCTGCAGTGCATTTTAAATCAGCTCACAGCAATGTGATCTGCACATCCTCTCCAGACAAAGCTATATGTAAAGTGAGTGATCAGCAGACGCACTGGCTCCAGCTCTGCCAGGGACCACTGACTGCGGTCTAGGCCCTGTCCCCACGCTCAGCCCCTAGACTCAGGGGAGTAATAGTCACTTGCTATCATAATACTTTAATGTGCGTAAAAACTTTTATTATTTATTTATACTCTCACTCCCAGTAGAGTGCAGTGGCATCATAGCTCACAGCAATCTCAGACTCTTGGTCTCAAGTTATTCTCTTGTCTCAGCCTCCCACATAGCTGGGACTACAGGTGCCCACCACAACACCTGGCTATTTGTAGAGATGGGGGGTCTCAGTCTTGCTCAGGCTGGTCTTGGACTCCTGAGCTCAAGCAATGCACCTGCCTTGGCCTCCCAGAGTGCTAGGATTACAGGTGTGAGGCACCGTGCCTGGCCTTATATAAAAACTTTTAGAAAGCATTGGCTGGGCTGCTGGAGAGGAGGCGTGTAAGGGTGAAGGTCTACATGGATGTGAATATGTGGAGGGCAAGAAGCAGAGGTGGTTAAAGCAATGCTGTGGCTGTGAACTGTGAACTGGGAGGGTGCGGCTCAGTGAATTGCCACCTGGCAGACACTCAGGAGCCACCAGCCAAGCCACGATATTGAACCCAGCAAGGACCCAAAAAGGTCCCCTCATGTTCCACATCACCTTTCCTGGCCTCTCCTCCCCCAAGGGACCTCACCCTACCTAGTATGGCAATCACTTCTCCTCTTTAGGGTTTTATCACTATGCTAAGCGAGCATCTCTAAAACACGATTGTTTAGCTTTACCTTATTAAAAAAAATATATGTTGGGTGGCGCCTGTGGCTCAAAGGGGTAGGGTGCCAGCCCCATATGCCAGAGGTGGCAGGTTTAAACCCAGCCCTGGCCAAAACCTGGAAAAATACGATATATCTCTATATATCTATATATATGTATGTAAATAGAGTCATGTAGTTTGCCTTCTTTTCTTTTGCCATTTAGCATTTTCTTTGAGAGATTCATCTCTGCTGCTGTGTGTCACTACAGCTTGTTCATTGTCATTGTTGAATGGCATTTTATTGGATAGACATCCCAGTTTGATTTTCTGTTTTCCTGGTCGTGGGCATGTGGGATGTTTCTGTTAGAGCAGGTAGTCAGTTAGGTATGAGCAAGGGAGGAGGGAACGGAGGAATTAGTCATCAGCTCAGACAAACAGCCCTGGAACAAACAAATGAGCAATTAATTTGAGAAGAAAGGAACCCTTGTGAACTGCAGGGGTTTTCCCAGCATTGACCTTGACATAGGCACAGGTGTAAGGTGACTTTTCCCTCATTATACAACACTTATAATAAATTAGCATTGTGGTTTTGACCCCACTGTGGGAACACAGGGAAACCGTGAGTAAGAATGAACGTCATCTTACAAGGATATATGTGAAACTTAGTAAATGTAGAATGTAGATGTCTTAGCACAATAACTAAAAAAACGCCAGGAAGGCTTTGTCAACCAGTGTGATGAAAATGTGTCAAATGGTTTATGAAGCTAGTGTATGATGCCCCATGATCATATCAATGCACACAGCTATGATTTAAAAAAAAAAAAAATGAACGTCAACTGCCCAGCCTTCTTTGACTTCATAAAATAAAAACAGCAGCCCCTCATCAGTCTTCTGGAGACTGCTCTCCCTGAGAGGGCGTTTTTGCTTTCATATAGCCTTTTCTAAGCCTGTCTGCTTTTTACTCAATAAACTTGCCCCTATTGCTTGCTTACAGGTGCTGAAACTCCTTTCTGCGATGTGAGCAAGGGTGATGTCACTGCCTCTGTGCCAGTGACATCACCAGTTTGGACCTAATCTGAATGACGTGGCTGAGAACTTATCCGTGTCTGTCTTGATGTGCACGCTGCTCTGAACTCTCTCACACACATGCACATACGTCTACTGGGAGCAAATCTAGAAGTAGAACTGTGGGGTTACAGGGTATTGTTCTCAACTTTAGGAGGTGATGTGAAACTGATTTCCAAAACACAGTTGAACCTGCATACGCTGACCACCCAAGGACTATAACAAACTGGTCAACATATAGACGTGGTCAACGTAAGGAACTACTGTATTGATACACATATGTGGTGCAAGTTTGGTCTATGAAAATTAGGTCAACTTAAGGAGGTGGGCAGAGTAGACCCCTATGGAGGGTCTACTGTGTATGCCTGTTTACACTTTTATCAGCAGTACGGGAAAGCTGTTCATCTACACTGTTGTCACACATTTAGATTGTAGCCCAGTCTTGTAGGCCTCCACCAGCCATATTTCAAAGATACCTCACTGTGGCTTGCACTTGAATTCCCATCCTTACTGACCCTGAGCACCTTTTAATGTGTTCATTGATAGCTAGGATATCCACTTTTACGATGTGTTCAAATCTCCTGTGCATTTCTTTACTCAGTTTTCTGTCATTTTCTGGTTGATATGTAGAAGTTCTTTTTATATTCTGGACATGACTTTTGTCTGTTACACACTTGTATGTTACTAACACTTTCTCTAATTCTGTGGCTCACCATGTAAGTTTCTTTTTTTTTTACTTTTTTTACCTGTGTCCAGTCCTACTTTTTTACCCATTAATTTTCTCTTTCTTTTCTTTTCTTTTCTTTCTTGTTAGGAAACCTTTGAGGGTACAATGAGCCAGGTTACACTGCTTGTGTTTGCTGAGTGAAGTCCCTCTATTAATAGTGTCCCTCCCCAAGAGGTGTGTCACACACTGTGGCCCCACATCCCACTCCCTCCTTCCCTCTCTCCCCTCCTCCCATCATGTACTAGCATCAGTTGTCCTCATATCAGAATTGAGTACGTAGGATTCTTGCTTCTCCATTCTTGTGATGCTTTACCAAGAAGAACGTATTTCAACTCCATCCAAATTAATACAAAAGATGTAAAGTCACCATCCATTTTAGTGGCTGTATGGTATTCCATATTATACATACACCACCATTCCTGGATTGATGGGAATTAGGTTGTTTCCACAATTTGGTAATTGTAAATTGAGCTGCAGTAAACAGCCTAGTGCAAATGTCTTATGATAAAATGATTTTTTCTTCTTCTGGGTAGATGCTCAGTAATGGGATTGCAAGATCAAATGGGAGGTCTAGTTTGAGTTCTTTGAGAATTCTCCATACTTCCTTCCCAAAAAGTTGTGTTCGTTTGCAGTCCCACCAGCAGTGTAAAAGTGTTCCCTTCTCTCCACATTCACACCAGCATCTGTAGTTTTGAGTCTTTGTGATGTGGACCATTCTCATTGGGGTTGGGTGATATCTCAGGGTGGTTTTGATTTGCATTTCTCAGATAATTAGGGATGATAAGCATTTTTTTTCGTATATTTGTTAGCCATTCGTCTGTCTTCTTTAGAGAAGGTTCTATTCATCTCACTTGCCTATTGATATAACAGTTTGTTAGCTTTTTGTTGTTGTTGTTGCTTATTTTGAGTTCTCTGTAGATTCTAGTTATCAAGCTTTTGTCTGATTCATAATGTGCAAATATCCTTTCCCATCCTGATGGTTGTCTGTTTGCTTTGGTTGTTGTCTCCTTAGCTGTACAGAAGCTTTTCAGTTTAATTAAGTCCCCCTTTTTTATTTTTGTTGTTGCAATTGCCACTGGAATCTTCTTAAAGTCTTTCCCCAGGCTGATAGCTTCAAGCGTTTTCCCCGCACTTTCTTTGAGGATTTTTATAGATACACGTCTTAGATTTTCTTTTACCTATCTTGAATCAATTTTAGTGAAAGGAGAAAAGTGCGGGTCTAGTTTCAGTCTTTTACACGTGCTTATCCAAGTCCCCCAGCACCATTTATTGTATAGGGATTCTTCCCCCTAGTGAATGTTCTTGTTGGGTTTATCAAAGAGCAGGTGACTGTAAGATTTTAGTTTCATTTCATGGTTTTCTATTCAATTCCAGATGTCTATGTCTCTATTTTTGTGCCAATACCATGCTCTAAAGTCTGGTAGACTATGCCCCTGGCCTTTTTTTTATTTCTAAGAATTGCCTTAGCTATATGGTTATTTTTTCTTTTTGATACAAAATGAAGAATTATTTTTTTCCAAATCTTGAAAGTATGATGTTGGTATTTAATTTAATAATTTAATTTATTATTATTATTATTTTATTATTATTTTATTATTTTTTATTAAATCATAACTTTGTACATTGATGCATTTATGGGATTCAGTGTATCACTTTGATATACAATGTGAAATGCTTACACTGAACTAAGTAACACATCCATCACAATTATACTAATTTCTTAATAGTTTTGAAAGGTACCATTGCATCATGCACATTAGGTGAGGTCCCCCCAAATACCCTCCCTCCTACCATATCCCCCTTACCCTCCTCTCTCTCCTCTTCCCTTCTACTTTTTGCACTATAGCTATGTTTTACCTTTCATATGAATGTGTAGGTGATTATATATTGATTTCATTGTAGTATTCAGTATGTTAGATACTTTTTTTCTGTCCTTGAGATACTTTATTAAGAAGAATATATTTCAGCTCCATCTAGGTAAACATAAAAGATGTGAAGTCTCCATTTTTTTTTATGGCTGCATAGTATTCCATGGTGTACATATGCCACAATTTGTTAATCCATTCATGGGTCGATGGGCACTTGGGCTGTTTCCATGTCTTGGCAATTATAAATTGGGCTGCAATAAACATTCTGTTGCAAATGTCTTTGTTGCAAAATAATTTTTGATCATCTGGGTATATACCTAGTAGAGGAATTGCAGGATCGAACAGTAAGTCTACTTTTAGTTCCTTGAGTGTTCTCCAAACTTTCTTCCATAAAGGTCATATTAGCTTGCATTCCCATCAGCAGTGTAGAAACGTTCCCTTCTCTCTGCATCCATGCCAACATCTGTAGTTTGGGGATTTTGTGATGTGGGCTGATCTTACTGGAGTTAGATGATATCTCAAAGTAGTTTTGATTTGCATTTCTCTGATGATTAAGGATGATGAGCATTTTTTCATGTGTTTGTAGGCCGTGCTCCTGTCTTCATCAGAGAAGTTTCTGTTGAAGTCTCTTGCCCACATAGATATGGGGTTATTTGTTCTTTTCTTAGTGATTATTTTGAGTTCTTTGTAGATTCTAGTTATCAGACCTTTGTTGGAAGCATAACCTGAAAAAATCTTCTCCCATTCTGAAGGTTGTCTGTTTGCTTTACTTACTGTGCTCTTGGCTGTGCAGAAGCTTTTTAGTTTGATCAGATCCCAGTGATGTATTTTTGGTGTTGCTTCAATTGCCCAGGGGGTCCTCCTCATAAGATATTCTTCCAGGCCAATTTCTTCAAGTGTTTTCCCTACACTGTCTTCTATTATTTTTATAGTTTCATTTCTTAAGCTTAAATCTTTTATCCAGTGATTCTGGGAAGAATCAACATTGTTATAGTCTATACTACATAAAGCAATTTACAGATTTAACGCGATCCCTATTAAAGCACCTGTCTCATATTTTAAAGACCTGGAAAAATTAGTACTTCATTTTATATGGAAACAGAAAAAAAAACCTCAAGCCAAGACATTACTCAGAAATAAAAACAAATCAGGAGGAATCACGTTTCCAGACTTCAGACTTTATTATAAATTGATAGTGATCAAAACAGCATGGTACTGGCACAAAAACAGAGAGGTAGATGTATGGGACAGAATCGAAGACCAAGAGGTGAACCCAGACACTTCTTGTCATTTGATTTTCGATAAGCCTATTAAAAATATAAGTTGGGAGAAAGAGTCCCTATTCAATAAATGGTGCTGGATGAATTGACTGGCAACTTGTAGAAGACTGAAACTGGACCCACACCTTTCTTCTCTAACAAAAATTGACTCTCACTGGTTAAAGGACTTAAACTTAAGACATGAAACTATAAATATTCTTAGAGAGAGTGCAGGAGAAACACTTGAGAAAATTGGCCTGGGAGAATACTTCATGAGGAAGACACCCGGGGCAATTGAAGCAACATCAAAAATACATTACTGGGATCTGACCAAACTAAAAATCTTTTGCACTGCAAAGAACACAGTAAGTAAAGCAAATAGAGAACCCTCAAAATGGGAGAGGATTTTTGCAAGTTATACTACCGACAAAAGTATAACCAGAATCCACAGAGAACTCAAACTTATTACTAAGCAAAAAACAAGTGATCCTATTTCATTGTAGGCAAGAGACAGGAACAGAAGCTTCTCTGAAGAAGACAGGTGCATGGTCTACAGACACATGAAAAAATGCTCATCATCTTTAATCATCAGAGAAATGCAAATCAAAACCACTTTGAGATACCATCTAACTCCAGTAAGAGTAGCCCACATCACAAAATCTCAAAACAACAAATGTTGGCATGAATTTGGAGAAAAGGGAACACTTCTGCACTGCTGGTGGGAATGCAAGCTAGTACGTTCCTTCTGGAAGGAAGTTTGGAGAACACTCAGGGATCGAAATGTAGACCTGCCATTTGATCCCACAATTCCTCTACTAGGTGTATACCCAAAGGACCAAAAATCATTTGGCAATAAAGATATTTGCACCAGATTGTTCATTGCAGCTCAATTCATAATTGCCAAGTCGTGGAAGAAGCCCAAGTGCCCATCCACCCATGGATGGATTAATAAATTGTGGTATATGTATACCATGGAATATTATGTAGCAATAAAAAAAATGGAGACTTTACCTCCTTTATGTTTACATGGATGGAGCTGCAAAATATTCTTCTTATCAAAGTATCTCAGGAATGGAAGAAAAAGTATCCAATGTACTCAGTACTACTGTGAAACCAATTTATAATAACTCACACTTGCATATGAAAAATGAAACACAACTTTAGGCTATGATGAAGGAGGGAAGAGGAGGGTGAGGGATGGGGAGGGGGTGGGAGAGGTAGTAGGGGATATTAGGGGGACCACAACTATGGAGCACATTTCAAGTACAAGTTGGTTCTATCGTGTGTAGAACACAAATGTGCTAATGCTATAATTGTGTGAATGAGATGAAAGCTATGCTGATTAGTATGGTGTAAGCACTCCAATGTACAAATAATCAACACACTAAAATGGGCATAAATGTATTTATGCTCTATGTACAAAAGACTTAATAATAAAAAAAACAACAACATAGTGCTGGATGTCTTAGCCAATGCAATCAGACGAGAGAATAACACAAGAAGGATATTCAAATGAGGGCAAGGAAGTCAATGTTTGCTGACAATATGATCTCATACTTAGAAAACTCCAGAGTCTCAACCATAAGACTCCTGGAAATGATCAAGAAATACAGTAATGTCTCAGGGTACAAGAGACAAATTAGATGCCTTCATATATACCAATAACAGCCAATCTGACAAACCAAAAACACAATTCCCTTTACAATAGCTTCAAAGAAAATGAAATACCTGGGAACATATTTAACAAAGGATGTGAAGGATCTCTATAAATAGAATTATAAAACCCTGAAAGAAAATAAATAACAAAAGATGTTAACAAATGCAAGAACATACCATGCTTTTGGCTGGGAAGAATCAATATTGTTACACTTTCCATTCTACCCAAAGCAATCTTCAGATTTAATGCAATCCCCATCAAAGCACCAACGTTGTACTTTGAAGAACTTGAAAAAATAGTACTGCATTTCACATGGAACCAGAAATCCCCTGAATAGCCGATGCAATTCTAAGAAATAAAAATAAATCTGGAGGCATCATGTTACCAGACCTCAGGTTATACTACAAATCTATAGTGATCAAAACAGCATAGTACTTTCATAAAAATATAGATACAGATCTATGTAATAGAATAGAAAACCTAGATGAAACCAGACATGTATCATCATCTGATCTTCAACAAGGCAAATAAAAGCATACAGTGGGGAAAATAATCCCTATTTGATAAATGGTGCTGGGATCACTGGTTAGCCAACTGCTCCTCCAACCACTTACAAAACGTGACAAGAAATGATAAAAATCCTGGAAGAAAGTCTGAAAAACTCTTGACAATATTGGCTTGGGAAAGGATTTTATGAAGAAGACCCCCTTGGCAATTACAGCAACACCAAAAATAAATAAATGGGACATGATCAAACTAAAAAGCTTCTGCACAGCTAAGGGTACCACAAATAAAGCAAATAGCCTTTAGAATTTATCAATCTAAATTTAATTTTCTTAAATATAATTTTACTTTTAAATTTCAGTATGTGTTCCATATCATATTAACCCATTTTCTATTGCTTATGAAAGAACAACTGAACCTGGGTAATTTATAAAGAAAAGGAATTTATTTCTTACAGTTATGACAGCTGAGAGGCTGTGCCTGCTGGGGGTCCTCTTGATGGGAGGACTGTCACTAGAATACCGAGGTGGCCCAGGTCATTCCCATGGTGGGGGCTGAGTGTGCTCACGTGCTACCTCAGGTCTCTCTTGCTCTTCTCGTGAAGCCATTGGTCCCACTCCCAGGACAACCCCCTAATCCTTCAGCCCACTAATCCATTAATCCATGAATGAATGAATGACTCCATTCATGATCTAATAACCCTTTAAGGTCCCTCCTCCCTAAACTGTGAAGGAAACCAATATATTTCACCCCAAAATATACTTGACATATTTCGAGATGGCTGTTCAGAGGGAAGTAGACCTGTACAACTGTCTTTAGTAGGAGGTGTTTTCATCTGTAGAGGAAATACAGGAAAGTAGACAGCAGATGCAAACACACCTTTTCTGAAGTTCCCTCCCCTGTCCAGATCCAGAAAAGATTAACTGAGAGTCTGACGCCATCTATTCTTTCTGAGGGCTGCACCTGTGTGAGCTCACATCTGCACAACAGGGCAGCCTTTTCCGCAGGTCAATCTTCTTCTTTTCTCCCTATAACCTGTCTTTGCCATGATCTAAGCACCTGTTCTTCATGTAATCTCAAGGTGTTATAAAAGTACCAATCATCTTGTCTTCTTTGAGTTTTTATATTTTTTATGGTTCTTGCGCACACGTGTGCACATAATAAAATTTGTATGTGTTAATTTGTCTATTATTAGTTTATTTTATCCACAGGTTATTTAAACTTTAAGGAAAAAATGTAAATTTCCCTACACCTGCCACATTGGGGATTAAATTTCATCTTGAGTTTTGGAGGAGACAAATATTCAAACCATGGCACATACATATGTATTTTCTAATTATGTAGAATGTATTCCATTTATATTTTGATGTATTCCAATATGTCAGTGTTTTCTTTTATAACTGAGTTCTTTTTTGTGTTAGTTAAAATGTTTTTCTGAGATTACATATTCTCCTAAATTATCTCCCAGAAGCTTTGTTGGTTGCCTTTCTAATTTAGATCTATAATTTTATCTGGAGCTGATTTTTTGTAATGTGGTGTGAGGCAGGGATCAAGTTTCCTATTTTCCTTATATGGATAACCAGTTGTTTTAGTAATATTTATTAAAATATTATTAAAAATAAAGTACCTTTAAAAATCACTTATTAGAGTATGTGAGAGTTTGTTTCTGTGCTCCTCTTTCAGATTGTTCTATCTGACTTTTTTGCTCTAGATCATGTTGTCTTAAGCACCACAGCTTTATAATGGGTTTTGATATCTGATAGAGAAAGTTCTATTACTTTATTCTTCTCTTTCAAGATTGTCTTGGCTATCTATATCTGGTTATTTGCTCTTTTATATAAATATTTGAATCAGGTTGTTAATGTCCATGAAAAAACCTGTTGGGATTTTGATTACAATTGCATTGAAACTATACATTAGGGAGAATTTACATCTTTACAATGTTGATCTTACAATTCATGAACACACACACAAATGTGTACACTCTTATTTACTTTGGTTTTCTATAATTTTATAGAAATTTAGTATTTGGTATTTACTGATGTAAGTATAAGTGACATCTTTGAAAATATATTGTCTGTAACTGATATATAGAAATTTAATTGATTTTTGTATATTGACCTTATGTTGATTCTAAAATATAAGTTATCATGAGATTTCTTTGTATTTTAACTGCATATTATCATGTAATCTATAAATAATTTCATCTTTAGGGGCAGTTTCCTACTCTTTACATCTTTAATTTCTTTTCCTTGCCTTGCTGTGCTGACTAGAATCTCTGATAAAATGCCCAATAAAAGTGGTGATAGTGAGGCTTGGCGCCTGTAGCTCAAGTGGCGAAGGCGCCAGCCACATACACCAGAGATGGTAGGTTTAAATCCAGCCTGGGCCTGCCAAACAACAATGACAATTACAACCAAAAAATAGCCAGGCATTGTGGCGGGTGCCTGTGGTACCTGTTATTTGGGAGGCTGAGGCAAGAAAATCGCTCAAGCCCAGGAGTTGGAGATTGCTGTGAGCTGCGATGCTACAGCACTCTACCCAGGGAGACAGCGTGAAGCTCTGTCTTAAAAAAAAAAAAAAAGAAAAAGTAGTGATAGTGAGTGCTCTTGACTGATACCTGGTCTCAGAGGGGAAAACGTTGAACATTTCACTGTTATGTCTGATGCTTGCTGTATTTTTCTCATATATATCATTTTTCAGATCAAGAAAGTTTTCCTATTCCTCCTTTCCTAAGATTTAAAAATATTATAAATGTATATTAGATTTTATCTTTTTCTTCATCTTTGACATGATTATATGCTTTTTCTACTTAATTCTATTAATTTGATGACTTACAAATGTTAAATAAACCTGTAACTTTTGGAATTGATTTTATTGGTTGTGATGCTACATATCCCTGGATTCTTCATCCAGGATTTTTCCATTTATTTTCTTGAGTGGCATTTCCTTCCTCATAATCTTTTTTTTTTTTTTTTTTTTTTTTTATTTTTTTGCCGGGGCTGTGTTTGAAACACCCAACACCGGCAAAAGGGGCCGGACCCCTCCCCAGTTGAGCCACGGGGGCACCCCAACAAAAAGCTATAAGTGCGGATGCACATGGTCATAAACACCGAACGCCACCGCCCCCCTAGCATAGTAGATTTTCTTAACCCCCCCCCCCGGCACAACAAAACAAAAAACAAAAAAAAAAAAAAAAAAAAAAAAAAAAAAGCCCTGGCCAAAAACTGCAAAAAAAAATCTGTATGTTGGGCAGCACCCGTGGCTCAACGGAGTAGGGTGCCGGCCCCGTATGCCGGAGGTGGCGTGTTCAAACTCAGCCCCGGCCAAAAACTACAAAAAAAAAAAAAAAAAAAAACTGTATGTTGCAGCAAATGAACACTTTAAATTTCATTTATAAAGATACGTTTCTTCAAGCAACACATCAAGACCACAGAAAAAGCAAGACATAATGATATAAAACCTCAACCAGAATACAGGAGAAAAAGAGCAAAAATATGCCTAAATCATAGGGGAGAAGTGGTTGTTCCTTGGTTGTTTTCAGGATAATGAGATCTATTTTGTTTCAATTCTCATAAATGAAAACTCTTTAAAAAAAATTACATGTGGGGCGGCACCTGTGGCTCAGTGAGTAGGGTGCCAGCCCCATATGCTGAGGGTGGTGGGTTCAAACCCAGCACCGGCCAAACTGCAACCAAAAAATAGCTGGGCGTTGTGGCAGCCGCCTGTAGGCCCAACTGCTCAGGAGGCTGAGGCAAGAGAATCGCGTAAGCCCAAGAGTTAGAGGTTGCTGTGAGCCGTGTGACATCATGGCACTCTACCCAAGGGCAGTACAGTGAGACTCTGTCTCTACAAAAAAAAAAAAAATTATACGTGCCTGTCTTAGAAAGCAATGATAAAAACTATTCAATCCTTCCTTATCCAGGTTCTGAAATGTTACTATCTCAGCTTCCTCATTTTAAACTTTTATACTTGGCTTAATAAGCTTAACCAAGTTCTCGAACTAGTGCTACAAAATTATAGCATTTTCTAGTTTCAGTGCAAAAATAATTATACATTTCATAAAATTTTCACTTTTGGGGTCATATTTCTCTTATCTAAAACTGAAATATTAGTTGTTCTTTTTGGCTTAAAAACGGAACGCTGGCACAGGGGATGAATGACATGAGCTCCCAGACCTTCCCTGTGAACGGCATGGCTTTATGCATTTTCTCCTAAAAGAAGTACACCACCAGAGGATGAGCTCCAGTCAAATGACGGTTCTAGTTAGTCAATCAGGGTAGAGCTCCTTAAATTGGAATGTGTTCAGAATTAGAAATATTTTACTACTCCTACAGAAGTTACGCCACCTATGAAAATAAATGTTATTTAATTTCAGCATTAAAAATATCAGGTAAGAGTAATATTGAAGTCTATATTCACAGGACCTTTTTTCCTCTTAGTTGCTTCTGAAAAACAAGGGAACAAATTAAGAAACCATCTTCTGAAATAAGCTGAGAATTACAGTATTTTTTTTAATGGACTCAATGGGTTTTTTTTGTTTGTTTGTTTGTTTGTTTGATAGATACAGAGCCTCAAGCTGCCACCCTGGGTAGAGTACTGTGTCATCACAGCTCACAGCAACCTTCAACTCCTGGGCTCAAGCAATTCTCCTGCCTCTGCCTCCCAAGTAGCTGGGATTACATGCGCCTGCTACAACACCCAGCTATTTTTTGGTTGCAGCCGTCATTGCTGTTTGGTGGACCCAGGCTGGATTCAAACTCACCAGCTCAGGTGTATGTGGCTGGTGCCTTAGCCGCTTGAGCCACAGGTGCCAAGCCGACTCAGTGGTATTCACAGAGCTACAGTCTTCAAAGGCTGAGACAGACTTTTAAGATCTAATCCCCAACTAGGCAACCAAAAGAATGGGTCCCTAAAAATTTATCTGCTAATGAATTCCCCTATCCACACTGCAGAATTTAAGTTAACTTTACCCTCTGTCTGCAGTGCTTTTTTTAGTATATAGCATGTGTCTGTCAGGCAAAAATTTAAAAATACTATGCTGTCTACGCTGAAATAATAATTATCCATCCATTCATTCAATCACACAAACATTGTGAACGTACCACATGTGAATGACAGGGAACAGGTGCAAACAAAATACCTTTTCACTGTGGAGCATATGTTCTACTGAGGAATAACAGACAATAAATAAAATAGATAACTAAAGTGTGGTAAGACGGGATACATGTTATAGAAAAATGAAACCCTGAAGCAGGGAAAAGAGGATTCAGAAGTTCAGGGAGAGATGATTTCAAACAGGATTAAGTAGTGGTCTCTGAGAAGTCTCCAGATAAATGGAAAAATAACAGTGGCTTGGAAGCCAGGCATGGTGGCTTACGCCTATATTCCTAGCACTCTGGGAGGCTGAGGCAGGTGCATTGCCTGAACTCAGGAGTTCCAGACCAGCCTAAGCAAGAATGAGACCCCATCTCTAAAAATAGCCAGGTGGTGTGGCCAGTGCCTGCAGTCCCAGCTACTTGGGAGGCTGAGGCAAGAGACTCACTAGAGCCCAAGAGCTTGAGGTTGCTGTGAGCTGTGATGCCACCACACTCTACCAAGGGCAACAAAGTGAGACTGTCTCAAAAAAAAAAAAAAAAAAAAAAAGTGGTTTTGAGGGCAGCGCCTGTGGCTCAAAGGAGTAGGGCACAGCCCCATATACCAGAGAGGGTGGGTTCAAACCCAGTCCCAGCCAAAAACTGGGGGGGGGAGTGGCTTTGAAATGCACTTATATGGTATCTTTTTTAATATTCATATAAGCTTTCTATGTTCTCTACTTCAATTTCCTATTTCCTGGTCATATTTCCAGGTTTCCATGTCTGGAGATAAGGCAGGCAGCCAGCAGACATAACCATTCAAGCCATCCCAAGAGTATTTCTCCTAGTATTTTGGTTTACTTGATTGTTTTTGAGAACTATTGCTACAATAAAAGTAAAATTTGAGAGTCTCTACAGAACAACTAACAATAAAAATGTAATTTATAGAGAAAAATCTATCCTCTCCAGCAGTCTGTACATAAATCTCTCATTAACAATCACAAGTAGGTAGAATGTGAACAGTTCATGCCATACAGTAGAGCAGCAAAAAAAAAAATTCAGATATTAGTTGAAATGATCATCTTTTAAAATGAGCCCAGAGAAGATGTCTCCACAAATTTGCATGCAGTATTTACATATGAAATTCACTGGTATTACTTCAAAATGAAATTGTTTCATTAGCAATTCATGCATATTTGAGACATTTTCTAATCTGCAAGCCAAAAAAAAACAATAACTGACATCTAAATGTTCTCATTCTGAAGACTAAGTACTGTAACTGCACCAAAAAAAGCTTAGAGAAAGTTAGCAAATTACAAATGATTCAAATACTCAACACATCTTTCATATAAAATTCCTGCCAGCCCATCATAATGAACATATTCAATAGTGAAAATGTATGCTGTTAAATATATATATATACATATATGCTGTTTATGTAACCACAGTACTTAAATAATAAATAGCAAATATAGGTGAATGGACAAACTTAAGAAAACACGAATTTTAACATGAAATGCTATCACTGACTAATATACTTGAACTGTTCCGAAAATACCAATCCAAGCACATATTTTTAAAATGTGTGGGTTTTTCCCAAGAGAAGCAAAACTCTGACATTTCTGCTTGGATACATTAGACTTTCCATCCCACATCAGAAAAAGAACATTTCAAACTTAGTTTGATGTAACTTTTAAAAATCAAATGGAGAGCCATTAGATACTTAGTGACTAAGATCTGAATCCAACAGAGCCAACAGAATATTAGAAATGAAATAAAAGGATTCAGTTTATCCTCCTCTGTGTGAAGAAGGGAACATGTAACAAAAGATGCATTGGCCTCTTCTGCCCTTTAAAAATTCGTGAACACCAGACTTATCTCCTTATGTCATGCCAAGGAGGCAAAAATGAGAATTTTTTTAAAAGCTTGCTAGATTGAAATATGACCATTTCATCTAGACCTCTATCAACCTTCCTCCCCAAAATTGATTTTTTTTTTAAATCAGATGAATAGATGCAAGCACTGTGTAGAGCCCATCTAGATTACCTTGCTCCAAGGCCAAGGAAAATGTTCCAGATCCGTTCAGAAGCATACACTTGTATCTGCAATGCGTAAGCTTTTCGCTGGCCAAGACCAGTCAGTACCAGAAGGTATGTGAGGTTTAAAAGGTTAAGAGGATGGAAGTGAAAAGGTAATAATAAATTAGCCAAGAAACATCACTTGCCCCCCCAACCACAAAATAATTTTGGTCCTACAATCTTGAAGAATGAGAGGTGTCTCCTCTGCGTGAAGGCCATCTAACCCTCCTCGCAGGATCTAAACTACAGTCAGAGAAACTGCACCAAGGCGTCAGGGGTGGAGGGGTCAGGGATTCCTCATACAAGATGGGACCACGGTCCCAAGCCTCATCAGGATTTCACCTCTGGGTGAAAAGGTGGGAGGAGAGGAGGAAGTTTCAGCGTCTGCTCGACTGGAAAAAGGATTTGAAAAGAACCCCGGGAGGAGGCGGAAAGGGGCGAAGTCGTGTGTCTGCGGTGCAGCCGCAGAGAATCGGGATCTCGGGAAAGGGATGCGGAGGAGTGGGCTCTTATGTAAGCACACGCCAAAAACTGAGCGTGCACCCCCCGCCTGGAGCACCCCGGAGCACCCCGCACACGTACACGCATCCCACCCCGAGGTGCAGCCAGCCCTGTGCGCTACTGAGGAAGGCAGACCGACCTCTCGGCCCGTCTCCACGTCCCCCCACGTCAGCGCAACCACCACCTCGGCTGCAACCGGGGCGGCCGAGGCCCCGCTGCCCCTCCTGGGACCCAGCCCGGCTCTCCCCGGGCGCCGGCAGCGCGCGCCCACGGCCACCAGCGCACGGGCCCGGCTCCGCGCGCCCGGCCCCCGAGCCCCACGCCCTGACCCGGCTCCCCGCACCCGGAGCCGAGCCCCGAGCTGCGCCCCGACCCAGCCCCGCGGCTCACCTCGCGCGGCCCAGACCCCGCCGCCGCACAGCAGGCCGGCCAGCAGCAGCCAGGCGGCCGGGGCCAGCGCGGGTGCAGGGCGGCGCAGCATCGCTCGGACTCCCGGCGCCGCGGCCGGCCCGGGGCGGGAACGGCGGGGAGGCGCGCAGGACGCCGAGCGGGGCTCTCGCGGCCCGGGGCCGGCTGCTTCGCGATGCGGCGAGCACCGGAGTCCGAGGAGCAGCCGCCGCCGTGACGCTGGGCCGCGGGCGCCCTCCCCTCCTCGGAGCAGCGCTTCGCTGGAGGCAGCGGCAGCAACTAAGATGGCGGCGGCGCTCTCTCTCGGGTCCGGCGAGGGTACCCGGTCGGGGGCGGGGTGGCGACGGGAGGGGCGGGGAGGGGAGCGACGCGCGGCGCGCGCGCGCGGCGGACACGGAGAGCGCGCGGACGGGGGGGCGGGTGCGAGCGCGCGGTGGACACGGAGAGCGCGCGGACTGGGGGTTGCGAGCGCGGGGCGTGCGCGCGGCGGACCTGGATAGCGGGGGCGCGCCTCCGAGCCCGCCGGCTGCGCGGCGGAGCGCGCGCCCGCGGGGATGCGCCGGTGGTGGGGTAGGGGGCCTGGGTGCGAGGGTCCGGGAAGGGCCCAGGGATTGCACCCCTTGCGGCCCGCCGCAGCCCGAGAGCAACCACTTCTCGCAAACCCCCACGCGCGCTCCCGGACACCTGGGGGCCCGCGCCTCCCTTCTCTAACCTGAAGGACTCGTCCTTCCCCAAGGAGTGCAGGGCCCTGAGCGCCCGCACGCCTGTCACTTGGGGACGATCACGTCGCCTCCCAGAACCTCAGTGTCCTCTTCTACCAAGCTCAGGTGAGGACAGGGAGCTGTCCTGGTCTGGTCGTGAGAGATGTTCAAGGAGACTGGGTCCGTGAAACGCGTGTGGTAAACAGTCAAGGGCTGCACAGCATGGGACAGCCCAGGACTGAGGGATGAGGGGGACTGAGGAGTGGGGGGACTTCCCCCAGAGAGTCCGTCCTGAATTTACTAAAGAAATTTATTTGTGGCTTTTCAAAGGAGGCTGTGTGCCCCCTCTTTCTAAATGATCTTAGTGGCCTGCCGTCTCTTAGAAATGTATCCATGGATGGAGAGGATAATGAAGCCTCCTGCCCCATGGGGTCTACAGGGATCTCTGGTGTCTTCCCATTTTCCTTGATGTCCCCAGGGCCTCTGGCACCACCTCACACTGGAGGAAAGCCTTGAACAGTCACAGGTGGCTTATGTGTGCCCTAGTAGGGACATTATTGGCTCTGTTTCCACAGGTGAGGAAACTAAGAAAGGTGAATGACTCCTTCAGTTGGGACAACTATTGTAAAAAGAAGAATCAGAGAGACGCCGATAGCAATAAATGTGACCTTGTCAAGACTCTGCTGGAAGAGCTATCCATAGACATCAACGGCCACGTATTCTAAGAGGGTCCCCTTGCCTGTGGGGGTGGAGGAGGGTGGGTGGCACTGGGCAGGGTGAAGAATGGTTTATGGGGCACAGAGGACTTATTTAGGAAGAATGATGGGTGAGGAGCCCAAAAAGGTAAATTGAGGCCAGATTGTGAGGTGCCTCACAATAACAGATGAAGGGATCTGGACTCGACCCTTGGCTGGAAGACCAAGATTAGCCCTGAACAGAGTTTGCTGTGATCTGCGGGAATCTCCCAAAGCAATCAATAATCAAATTCTCTCTTCCCTGTGCTATGTTCCCCACAAGTATCCTCCATCATCTTCATAGCCTCTTCCCCTACCACCCCCTCCCCAGGGTTGAGGAAGGCTGACCTCTGCTTAGTTAGACCCTTCAGCAAGCCACCTGCCTGGCCCCTGCCATCTTCAGGCCACACCCACCACTCCTTCCAGCCAAGGCTTTGAGTCATCTTCTCCCGCCCAGGGTCATAAACTCACTGAGTGCCTCCCTGCTGCCACCCCATCAGTTCCAGACAGCTCTGCCAGGCTTTGCGTCCCACCCCTCAGCCCAAAGCCCCACCCAGCTGGCCTCAGGGCATGCCGTCTGCCACTGTCTTCACTCAGACCCTTTCCTGCCCAGACCCACATCACATGGCACATCCTCTGCCACCCTGCCCTGTGCTTCAGGTTCTTATAGGAAGCCTCTGGGCTGCGTCCTCCAGGAGATTCTCCTATTAGACCCTCCCTCCCTAGCCCCTACCTGTTCTAACTGTACAGTCCAGACTCTATAATCTGCTGTTAGCTGACTAATCCTCTGTGCCCTTTTCTCCTCCCCACTGTATTCTAGTGGGAAGGACCCAGATGGGATAGTCAGGCGGGACCGGAGTTCTGGCTCCTGCTACTACAAATGACCTTGAACAAGTTATAGAACTTTCTGTTTCTTCACCTGTGAAAGGAATAACAATACCCACTTCCGGGCAGGCGTAGTGACTCACACCTATAATCCTGGCACTCTGGGAGGCCAAGACGGGAGGATTGCTTGAGCTTAGGAGTTTGAGACCAGCCTGAGCGAGAGCAAGACCCCATTTCTACTAAAAAACAGAAAAACTAGCTGCGCATTGTGGCAGGCACCTGTGGTCCCAGCTACTCCGGAGGTTGAGGCAAGAGGATCACTTAAGCCCAAGAGTTTGAGGTGTCTGTGAGCTATGGTGCCTCGGCACTCTAGCCTGGGGCAACAAAGTGAGACTCTGTCTCAAAAAAGAAAGAAAAACAATACCTGCTTTCATTGGTTGTGAGAAGTGCCTCATAGAGCCTAGAACACAGAATGTCTAAATATAGGGTAGTTTCTATTTCCCTCTGGAGTGGTAGCTTTCTGAGCTCCTAGTATGTTGCTGAACACACAGTAGGTACTCAATAAATATTCAGTGATGAACTAAATGAATCTGTGCTAGGGGCTTTTATTGTTACTATAGACATAAATGTACACTGTGAGTTTCCAGGGACCTTCAAGATTGACAAAACGTAAAATCAGAAAGGTGGAGTCAATAGACCAAAGATGCCAAGAAGGGAAATTTAATGTGTTCAGGACTATTAAAATACAAACAAAAGCTCTTGAGTGCCTGGAATCCTGATCCCTTTATCTGCTCACCCTTAAAGAAACAAAGAGATAGATCAAAAAGGGCCAGCGGCAGGTGGGGCAGACAGACGGGCTGGTGAGATCAGTGCGACCTGCACCTGCTGGGATTTCATCCACATGAGAGTTAGTCCAGCTCCAACGCTCAGCTTGAGCATCCTGGAGGAAGCCAGTCGATTTCTGATCTGCCTGACAATAGCCTCGGCCATATTGGCACATTCCAAGGTCTCGACTTGATGGATTAGTTAATCCTTAAAATGGCCCTGCAATGGGGATTGATCCAGGCTTACACTGTGGTTAGCAGGGAGAGAGGCCTTGCCTGAGCTGAGCCAGCCGCCCATAGCTTGGTGGCGCCAGGGGCCCTGGAGCAGTGGGAACCAGGCAGTACCCAGGCCCATCATTAGGCGGGAACACAGACTCAGTAAGGAGGTGGCTTGGTTAGCTGGTCCCTCTGAGGCAGTAGTGGAGAGGACATAGAAAACTCTTCCAATTGGTTCCACTTGGAAAAAAGAAAAAGAAAACACGTCCAAGATGGTGCACCTTTTGAGATGACTCTTGCTAATAATAACACGTCATAATAACATATCATTTATCCCTCCACAACCCTTTACAGAGGGTCCTTTTACTGTTTCCGTTTTTATGAGAAAAATATCAGATTTACTCATGAGCACATTGCTAGAAAGTAGGACTCTCAGGATTCAATGTCATGTCTGAGACCAAAATGGAGCGAAGCCTTAGCCCCTATGTGAAGTTACCCCCATAGTTACCAAAATAAGCCCCGCACGTGCTCCGTGGTTAGGAGTCAGCCTGCTCCGCCCCTGCCTGGGTGGGGCTGCAAGCTGTGCACCTGCCTCGCTCCAGCTATACAGCGCATGGCAGGCAGATCTCTGAGCCTTAGGTCCTCACTGGGGATATCAACTCCCAGGTCCAGAGCCGCCTTCAGGGTGAAATGAGATCACACGAGCGAAGGCTCTTTGCAGCGGTGGGAAGCCCTTCTCAGGTGGGCGTGTTGTTACTGTTTGCACAGCGTGCGCTTGGCGGGTCGAGGCAGGTAAGCGGGTGTTACAGCTGCTGTCCTAATGACGTGCTTGGGAACAAACCCACTGCAGGGCTTCAGCAGGAGCAGGTTATGAGAGTCTGGATGAAGCAGCTAATGGCCAACAGCTAAAAGTACTAAAACCACAGTCCCCAGAACCACGGCTAGAGTCCCTCCAGGATCCCAGAAAGTACAAGGTCTGGCCCGATCTCTGCCTTCTGGTGGCCTAAAAGGGGTTAATTAATGAGAGGCAAAATGAGGTGCTTAGGAACGCACACTCTGGTTGGACAGATGTGGGTCCGAACCTGTTTTTGTCCACTCAATCCTTTCTGTAAAATATCAATTTAATGTTTTATAGTTATGTTAAATATGCACAGGGTTCCAGAGTCAAATCTAGAAAACAGGGTGTTCAGGGAAGTGTAGTTCTATTTCTGTTTCCTCCTCCCTCTCTCCCCCTTCCCTTATGGTTACCATTTTATATATTTGGGCTTGTCTTTTCATTGTGGGTTTTTGGTTTTGTTTGTTTGTTTTGGGGTTTTTGTTGTTGTTGTTGTTTTTTAAGACGCAGTCCCAGTTGCCCTAGGTAGAGTGTCATGGTGTCATCATAGCTGATAGCAACCTCAAATGCTTGGTACACCTTGCCTCCACCTCTCCAGTAGCTGGGACTACAGGCACCCACCACCACGCCAGCTAGTTTTTCTATTTTTGGTAGAGATGGGGTCTCACTCTTGCTCAGGCTGGTCTTGAACTCCTGAGCTCAAGCAATCCACCTGCCTTGGCTTCCCAGAGTGCTAGGATTACAGGCATGAGCCACCACGCCCAGCCACTGTGTTATTTCTTAAATACAAATACTTGTATGTATGTATTTCCCTTTTTTTAGGTAGAAGGCAGCAGATGACACCTGCTGTTTTGCGTCTCCTTTTTTCGCTTAATAAAACATCTGGGAGATCACGCCATCACAGTATACAGTGTGTGGACATGCCAGAGTTTGTTTATTTATTCCCCTAGCATAAATATTATTTATCTATTTATTTAGAATGAGATCGTTTTTTAATACCAGAGTTTATTCAATCAGTCCCTTATTGAGGAATATTTCTGCCCTATCAATGGGTTGTTTCTTTTTTCTTTTTTTTTTGCAGTTTTTGGCCAGGGCTGGGTTTAAATCCACCACCTCCGGCATATGGGGCCAGCACCCCACCACTTTAAGCCACAGGTGCCGCCCAATGGGTTGTTTCTAATCTTTTGCTTTTACAAAGAGTGTTGCAGTGAAGCCTTTTTGTACATTTTGCTGTTTGTGTCTCTTTCTACCTCCACGACCTTGGGTAAGGTTCTTAACCTCTCCAATCTCAGTGTCTCCATCTGTAAAATGGAGACAAGTCAGCAGCCCTCTCACTGGGTGGTTGTGATGAACAGATGAGCTGCTGTGCACAAAGCAGAGAGCAGAGGGCCATCACTAGAAGCAAATGTTAGACAACATTTGCGGGTTACTGTTATTCTTTATTCATGGCTTGGAGCTTTACATTTCTCTGGCAGTGGCAGAGCCCCTGACTTTGGAAGAAGCATTCCTGTGGTCTCCAGGGAGTCAGGTTGGGGTCGGGGTTCATTTCAGATATTCTTATGCTTACTGTGGCTCTCCATTTGCCAAGGAACTAAGAGAATTCCCAATGATAAAACATCAACTATTGTTGGCTGGTGAAAATTTCCAGGGAAGGAAGACATCACCAGGTAGATAACTTATTTCTGCACCCAAACGGTGCAGCATATTCCCCTCTTCTGGGGAGGGCAGCCAGGGAGGCACACAAACCACTTGGCAGAATCACACACCCCAGGGTGCTGTGCAGCACACACAGATGGACAGAAATGGTCCCCACCCTCTGAGGAGGCACAAGCCAAACATGACGTACTCTGTCCAAATGTGACACCCCAGAGGCAAAGGACTGGTCTGGGTTTCCAGGGAAGAGCAAAAGAAGAGGGATCAGCAAGGGCAGAAAACAGCCACTGCTTCCCTGACTCTGCAGAGGAGATACAGCCACTGTTTGGGCACGGTGAAAAACAGCACCAAACTTAGAGTCAAGAGACTGAGGCTCCATGAGTATCTCCATCACATTTGTTGGAATTGAGGGGAGGTTGTAGGATAGGTTGTAGGTTGTGGTTTAATAAAAATGGGAGGAATGTCTTACATAGTCTTGATTCAGACAGACCTGGGTTCCAGTGTCCAGCAGGAAAGAACAAACAACCTGCTTGCTCTGACCTTCACTTTCCTCATCTGTGAAATGGACACAAAAATATCTCCTTTAGATTCTTGTGAGTATTAAATGAGAGGATGTAGATAGTGTTTAGCTCATGTATGACACAGGATAAATGCTCATTTAAAAGTGGGGACTGTGGCAGTGCCTGTGGCTCAAAGGAGTAGGGCACTGGACCCATATGCCGGAGGTGGCAGGTTCAAACCCAGCCCTGGCCAAAAACCACACACACATACACACACACACACACACAAAAAAAGTGGGGACTGCTCTTACGATAATGACGGTGATTATATATGTGAGTGTACTTGGAAAAGTCCAAGGAGATGATAATGGTTATCATAACTGCTTTCATGTAGCATTTTAGAGTTTGTATTTATTTAACACACTCCCTTTTTCAAAGGGCATGTACACGCATTTGGGCCACACGATAATCTCCAGGGTAGAAGTTTTGCTTTACCCCCTTTTAACTGATGGGAAGCAGGAATCCAGAGAGGTTGAGTGGTTTGTCAAGACCATCCAGCTTAGAAGTAGCAGAGCTGGACCTTGGTCCCAGATGAGGCTTCTCTGGCTTTTTTTGGTGCTTTCTCCTCAACCTTGAAGCCCCCCAGGCCAGAAGACTCCAGTAAAGAGTCATCAAGAGTCAGACTTCAGACTTTCTTGTCCTCTCCAGCCTCCTGCTAATTTAGCTGCTTGGAGACACATCTTTTGCCTCCTTCCTCAGCTGCGAAAGAAAGAGGGATTAATCACCCCTCCAGAGATCAAGAAACAACAAGCAGAGTTCACACATTGTTTGCTGTGGGCTAGCCCTCCAGGAAGCACTGTGTGAGTTATCTGATTTCATACTGGCCACAATCCCAGGCGCTGAATGCAATTATTATCTTTCTTTTACAGAGGAGGACACTGGGGCTCAGAGAGATTAAGTGATTTGCCCAAAATCACACAGAAAGGGCGGTGCCTGTGGCTCAAAGGAGTAGAGCGCCAACCCCATATGCCGGAGGCAGCGGGTTCACACACAGCCCCGGCCAAAAACTGCAAAAAAAAAAAAAAAAACCCATAAAATCACATAGAAAGTGGTAAAGCCAGGACTTGAATCCAGATCTATCTGACCCTGAAGCTGAAGCTCTTAGCCACATCGCTGCTGTAATGGTGAACGTTTCTGCAAGGCCATGAAAAGACAGAGGGGCACCGAGGTGGGAGAACCCCCGTGGCTCACAACTCTATCCCAGCACCTGGGGAGGTTGAAGTAGAAGAATCATAGTGAGTCCCCCATGTCTACAAAAATGTGTTTTAATTATCCACATGTGGTGGTACATACCTGTGGTTCTAGCTACTCAGAGGCTGAAGCAGGAGGACCATTTCAGCTCACGAGTTGGAGTTTGCAGTGAGCTATGGTGAGTCCAGCCTGGACAGTGAGACAAGACCCCATCTCAAAGAAAAAGAAGAGAATTACTTGGCTGGCGTTGGTCTTGTCAACATCTCCCTCCAGCTCTGAGAGCTCATGTTATGGTGGGTAATTGGGGTTGAACCAAGATGCTGGGGTGCAGCAGTGGGGGGCAGGGGGTCCCTGACCAAGAGCTACCAGGAAGTGCCCACTGTGTAAGGACAGCCTTCCCTGGTCATCCCAGGCCTCAAACACATGCAGACGTGGCCTCCTCACTTGGCAAGCAGCCCTCTCTGGTGCCCACACTCTCCGTGGGCCTCCTCTCATTTAATCCTGACTCTGCCACCTGTTAGCTCTGTGGCCTCTCTCTGTTTCCTCCTCTGTAAAATGGGGATGGTGGTGACACGTGCCTCAAAGGGATGATGTGCAGAGTAAATGTGATAAGGTGTGGGAACACTTAGCACTATGTCTGGCCCACTAACGGTAGCTATCATTCTAGCTAGGACTGTCATCAGTCACCAGTCACCTCACAACCTCAGGCCCTGGGCAGGCTGGGCATGACTTACCCTTGCCCCCTTCTGCCTGCCCAAATCCTGCTGCTTCCCTAAGAGTCCCTGAGGACTGAATCCTTGGGCCTCTGACTAGGGAGGCTGAGCCAGGTCCCTTCCTCCCAGAGCCTGACTCCAAGCTGGTGCACCTCCCAGGAAGCCTTGGTGACTAGCTGGCACTGCCCATTCTCTGTCCAGCCAGTGGGAAAAGCCAGGAGGGAACGCTGACCCAGGGAGAGACTTCTGTGCTCCTGGTCCTGTGTACACACCCTGCTGCCAGTGACTCCCTAGTTTCCAGTTCCCCTTGGGCCTCAAGGGCCAACAGGAAGGGAAGCCAGTTTCTGCCCTCTCTCCCCTCTCCTGGCTCAGCCCACCCCATTGAAGTTGCTGTGCTGGGGCTTTGATCATCCAAGGGCATTGATTTAGGAGATGCAAATGAGAAGGCTGCCTGTCCTAGGAAGACAGGCTTCTCTCCCTGCAGCTGGCTGTGAGAATTCTCAATGAGCCTCCCAGAGGCTGGTTTGTCAGGAGCCACAGGGGAAGCCCAGAGGAGCCCGGGGAAGGCAGGGAGGCAAATTTCAAGAAGGCACTGAGCAAGACAGGCCCCTTTCCCTCCACCCTGGCCATGGAAGGCAGGGATGATACTGAGGAGCCTGTGAACCCCCTTCCTACCCTGGTCCCCAGAAGCACAGGCCCAGCTAGGAGCTGTGCTAAGTGGGCAAAGACTCCCCTGAGCTGCAGGCTGTAGTTTCCATCTCTGATCTGTTGCAGCCAGGCCAGGGGACTCAAGGAAGAGGCAGAGGGGACACTAAGGAGCCCCTGAGACATGGCAGGGGACAGGAGAGGTTCTGTCTGGCTCTGACAATGGGCAGAGGATGCTGTGTGTTAGAACCAGAGTCCATGCCAGCTTCCAGGGCTCGTGCGCCTTCCAGCTAAAGGAGGCAAGCACAGGCAGGACAGTCTCCAGATTGCCTGTCCCTCGGGCCGCAGAGACACAGGGCTGCTGAGAGGGCACAGGGAGGAGGGACAGGAGCACTTATCTGTGTCTGCAGGGGCCTGCCGCCCCTCTTCAGCAGTCAGCTGTCTGGCCCTGGACATGACCACCACTCCAGGGATGGAGGAGAGGTTGTGGCACTGAAGGTCAAGTCTCCAAATCTGACCCAAACCTGCCCCAGAACCCCAAATAATCCCCACCTGGGTGTGAGTCACACCATAGTGCAGAGAACAGAGCACCCATGCCCCAAGCACCCGAATCTCTGCCTCTGTGTGCCAAGTGTGTGTGCCAAGGCCTCAGTCAGGTTGCCACAGGAGCAGGACTTGCAGAAATGTCTGAAAATCCCAATCCCACAGCAGGAAACTGAGAAGCCCTTCAATGCCTCATCTTGCCTCTAGCCCCAGGCCTGGGCGCTTGGCTCTGGAGAGGATCCAGCTAGGGTACCCTGTCACCCACCCCACCCCATTGCCCACAGCTCTCCTCTGAGCAGGGTAAAGGGAAAATGGATGTTAATTTGTTCATCTTTGCTAATTTGAAAAGGAGCATAAACAGCGGAGCTCAGTTGCACAGCTCTGCCGAGGGTGTAGTTTAAGTCCAATTATGTGCTATTAGTGCATTTGCTCTTTGTTCCTATGGCATATTAATTACAGATCTGGGATTGTGGCAATTAACACAATTATGGGCTCTCTTTCTCTTCCGGCAGGTCACAAGACACATCTTTTTGGCCAAGGAGTTGGGCTAGTGAGTTGGAGGGGAGGTCCACTGGGGAGAATGCCCACTGCTGTGGGTTGAATTGTATCCCCCCAAATTCGTATCATGATGGCCTAACACCCACTACTTCAAAATGTAAGCTTCTTTGGAGATGGGGTCTTTACAGAGGTAATCAATTTAAAATGAAGTCATTATGGGGAGTCCTGATCCTGTGTGACTTATAAGAGGAGGAGACCAGGCCCCACACACACAGGGAGAACGATATAAAGAGACATAGAAAGAAGACAGCCATCTGCCAGCTGAGGAAGAGGCCTGAACAGACGCTTCCCTCCCAGAAAGAGCCGACCCTACTGACAACTTGGTTTCAGACTTCCAGCCTCCAGGACTATGAGACACATTTCTGTTGTTTAAACCACCCAGCCTGTGGAACCTTCTTACAGCAGGCCTGGCAAACTAATAGTTTCACTCTGTCCCAGGCAGAGTCCACCAGGTGAGACGGGGAAGTTAGGGGGCACTAGGTCTGCGGTCAGCTTAGGAGTCAGGTGAAGGGATCGGGACAATGGGAGCTGCCCTTCGGGGCCTCTTCCCCAGGTTTTGCCCATCAATGCCACCTCTGATCTCTTGGCCCCTGGGTCCTTATCCTCTGTGGTGTGAATGCTGCAGTCTCTTCCCCCCTGCACCCTTTTCTAATTAGTCACCTGGCTCTGGCAAGCCTGGGTTTGTCACTTCCTCTCCCTTTGTCATCCTAATCCTGATGACAGGGAGTTACCTACCTTGTAAGCTAAAAAAGGGATGTGATTTTCCAGATTAAACCAAGGATAATGGTCTGGGATCTGACAGTACATTATAGCTTTTAAGATTCCTATCAAAGACCTGTCCCCATTCCGCACCTGCCACAACCCAATGAGGTGGGTATTACCACCATTTTACAGATGGGGAAGCTGAGGCTCGAAGAAGTCACATTTCTGTAAGTAGCAGAGCTCAGACTCAAACCAGGCCTTCTGATTTTACATCTAGTGCTTTCTCCACAGCAGCAGTTCTCATGAGACATTCCACTGAATATTTAAAAAACTAAAGAGCATTCTATGATCAAATAAATTAGGGAAAAGCTGAATGAAATGGATCTTTATTGTAGAGCTTCTCAGAGCCTTTAATATATTACGACTTTCCAAAAGAATGCTCACAGCGTGTAGCATTCCCCAGTCTTTTTTTTTTTTTTTTTTTTTGAGACAGGGTCTCATTATGTCACCCTTGGAAGAGTGCTGTGGCATCACAGCTCAACGCTAACCTCAAACTCTTGGGCTAAGCAATTCTTTTGCCTCAGCCTCCCAGTAGCTGGGACTACAGGTGCCCACCACAACACCTATTTTTTTTTTTGTTGTTGTTGTTGTTGTTGTTGTTGCAGTTGTTATTGTTGTTCAGCAGGCCTGGGCTGGGTTTGAACCTGCCTACCTCCGTGTATGTGGCTGGCACTCTAACCACTGAGCTATAAGAGCTCCAGTCTTCATATATTTTTGTGGGACATCTGCCATTCTAAGCAGGGCTATATGACACCACAGTGCCTCTCAAGGATGGCAAAACCAGGTGTACATGGGACAGAAGACAATTCTGATCTTAGTCTCAAAGGGAGGGTCCTCATCCTACCCCGATTCCTCCCCGGCCCTGGTGGTAGGCAACTGAGCTCCCAGGGCTGGTGTTACAGTGGGTTTTCTTACCTCTTTCTCACCCAGCACCAGAGCCCAGTGGTGAACATCTTGTCTTTGACCACACATCGACCCTCTCCTGGGGAACCAGCACCATCCCCCTCCCTGGGGCTATGGTGGTAATGTCACTCACAGTAGCCTGCCCCACACTGGCTTTTTACGGAAGTTGCCAGCAGCCATGTCTTACCATAGAAGATTCCAGTCTATCAGTCCAAAAGGCAAAGTTAAGCAAACAAAAGAGATTCCTGGGCCTGGTGGCTCACACCTGTAATCCCAACACTCTGGGAGACTTAGACTGGTGCATTGCTTGAGCTCAGGAGTCTGAGACCAGCTTGAGCAAGAGGAAGACCCCATCTCTACTAAAATAAGAAAACAAAAAACGAAACAAAAATAAATAAATAAACTAGCCGAGTATGATGGCACATCCTTGTAGTCTTAGCTGTTCAGGACCCTAAAGCAGGAGGATTGCTCAAACCCAGGAGTGTGAGGTTGCTGTGAGCTATGATGACACCATGGCACTCTATCCAGGGCAACATAGTAAGACTCTATGTCAAAAAATATATATATAGATGGAGATGGTCCTAAAGGTAGAGAGTATTCAGGAAGCAGTCCCTGAGGCTCTGGGTCCTGTAACAATTGCCTTAATCCTATGAGCTACTCTCAGAGCCTCCCCCGTGATAGGAGCCAGTTGGAATTGGATTTCTGTTGCCTGCATACAAAAAAATCATAATCAGTCCTTGAGCTCCATTAGTAGTTCAGAATTGACTTACCAGCCCAGACAGGCCCAACAGAGATGGATGCCAGGGCCCAGCCCCACGGAAACATCCCCTGAGGGCCAAGAACCAGCGGAGCTGAGAGGGTGCTTGCCTCCGTGTAGGTCCCAGATTTCCTTGTTGTCAGCACAAGTTTGGTTTAGAAAATAAGGTCACAGTACCTGTGGGTCACAGAGGGCTCCGCAGGGGAGCCATTCTGAGGTCAGGATTATTTGATCATTCAACCAGCCTTTATTGAGAGCCCAGGATCTGTTAGACACTGGTGATGCAGAGTGAAGAAGCCAGATAAGGTTCCTGCTTTCACTCAGCTTGCCTCCTAGTGAGAAGAGCCAGATGTAAATAAAGAAATTCACAAATAGACCAGACATGGTAGCTGCAGGCCTGTGATCCCAGCACATTGGAAGGCAGAGGCAGGAAGATCACTTGAGCCCAGGAGTTCGAGGCTAAAATGAGCTATGATCACATTATCGCCCTCCAGCCTGGGTGACAGAAGGAGACCCTGTGTTAAAAATACAAATACACAATTCACAAATTAAAAAAAAATAAACAGGGGTCTGTGGGTCAGTAGGTAGGGCGCCAACTCCATATACCGAGAGTGGTGGGTTCAAACCCGGCCCAAACTGCAACAACAACAAAAAAATAGCCAGGCCTTGTGGCGGGCACCTGTAGTCCCAGCTACTCGGGAAGCTGAGGCAAGAGAATTGCCTAAGACTAAGAGCTGAAGGTTGCTGTGAGCTGTGATGTCACGGCACTCTACCGAGGACAACAAAGTGAAACTCTGTCTCTTAAAAAAAAAAAACAGGAAAAGGGACAGTGTATCAAAGAATGAAAAGCAAAATAGGGCAGTCAGTGAAGACCCTCTGGGGAAGTGACATCGGAGCTGACATCTGAAAACTGAGAAGGATTTGGCCCTGTGGGAAGAACATTCCAGGCAGAGGGAATGCAAAAACCCTCAAGTGGGAGAAGCTGAGAGGCAAAAGGCTGGTGGCTGCAGTGTGAAGAGCAGGGTGGCAGGAGATGAGGGCACCATGGCTTTGGGCTGCACAGGACACGGAGGGGAGATGGAGTCCCAAGTGCAATGAGCAGCCATCACCTTGCAGGATTCAGGGTGGGGACCCGGGCATCGTACTTGTCTGATCTCAGATACAAGAAAAAGCAAGTGGCTCTCAGACACAGCCTTTCAGGGAACCTCTTGGTGTAAGAGCAGAAGAGATTATTCTCTGATATAGCAAGAGTCATGTGCCACAGGACTCCAAAGGCGGGAGTGACAGCTGCTGTGACCTGAGTGGTCAGGAGAGGCTGTTCTACAGAAACAAGCCCAAGACCCTCAGGGACGAAACATGGACCTACCTGGGCTCTGCTAGGACCCAGGCTGATGGGGGAACCACTTCTGGAATGTTAGAAAGAGGCCGTTAGGCTGGGCACAGTGGCTCATGAGTGTAATCCTAGCACTCTGAGAGACCGAAGCAGATGGATTGCCTGAGCTCAGGTGTTCAAGACCATCCTGAGGAAGAGCGAGACTCCATTTCTACCCAAAATAGAAAAACCATCCGGGCGTTGTGGGTGCCTGTAGACCCAGCTACTTGAGAGGCTGAGGCAAAGGGATCGCTTGAGCTCAGGAGTATGAGGTTGCTATGAGCTATGATGCCACGGCACTCTACCCAGGATAACAGAGTGAGGCTGTTTCAAAAAAAGAAAGTGGCTTTTTTTTTTTTTTTTTGAGACAGAGTCTCATTTTGTCGCCCTCAGTAGAGTGCTATAGCATCATAGCTCACAGCAACCTAAAACTCTTGGCCTTGAGCAATCCTCTTGCCTCAGCCTCTGGAGGAAGTGAGACTACAGAAGTGTACCCTACACTCAGCTAAGAAAGTGGCTCTTAACGCTGCCACCCACAATGACCCATCACGTGTGCCCACATTTCATTCAGATCGAGGCGGAGCCACACCCAAACCAAAGTGAACAGGGAAACACAATCCTGTTGTAGGCCTGGAAGGGAGTGAGCTGGGAGTATCTGAGGAGCAGCAGCAGGGATGCTCACATCTCACACACAGTATGTGTGTGGAGTTGCCCGGGAGGAGGGCAGAGGGGACTGCAGAACCAACTCTGGTCCCGCCCTCCACACACCATGCTGCCTCCTCCGCCTAATGACCATTAATAGCTTAATCTGCTAAGCCCCTGGCCCCTTCTGTATACCAGCATCTGTTCATCCTCTAGCACCTCAGAGAAGGGACAGGGTGAATCCCTTTGTTGCCACCAAGGGAACTGGGACAACACTCCTTGCTCTTCCTCTCCCCTGAGACAAATGTCTGGGGCCCTGAATAGACCACACAGCCTGGGGCTGGGTGGGAAGGGCGAGTCTGAACTGATGCTGGCAGCTGCCACCGCAGCATGGGGGGTGGGGGAATTCCCCCAAGGCCTAGGCAGGTAAGGTGCTGGCTCTCTGGGGACTGCCAAATATGAGCCCAAACTCCTGGCTTGTCCCAACAAATCATCCTCCTAACAGTTTCCACTTCTGAAGCAGCATCCTGTTAGTTAGGCAGCCAAGGAGGAGCCTGGGACCAGCAGCCCCTGGGGGACACACAGGCCTCTGTAGCCACCATAGCCTGAACTCCCCTTGAGCCACAAGCCAAGCAGAAGCCCCTCCTCCCCATAGTGCAGGAGAGGGGAGGACCCTTCTAACCACTTCTCCAGGAAGGCAAGCCTGGGGCTCTCAGCTCAGCTTAGCCTGCTGGGGGTGGGGTGGGTATGGATCCCCTTCCCCGCAGGCCCCTCCCAAACCCTTGCCACCTATTTATTTGCAGATCAGCCTCTGGTAGCCACAGGGCAGGGCTGGGCCCTATATCTTGCCTTCCCAACCCAGAGCACAGTAGGTCCTCAGCCAGCATTTCTCTGCTGGCTTAAAGCCAGGCAGGGGCCCACTGGTGTGGTTGGGGCTGGGTGAACTCTGGAAGAATCTGGAGGAGTCCTGGGAGCCAGCCAGATGCCCCCAGGGCTCACCTCTGAAGCCTCCACATGAGCCAGGAGGAGCTGAGAGAGTTAGGAAGGAAGGTTCCATACAAACCCTAGGGGACAGAGTCCAGGCTGCCCTTCCCAGGGCACAGTCTGATGACAGTCACAGCCTTCAGCAAGTCCACAGACCACAGCAGTGGGACTCTCTCTGGGATGCTGGGCCAGCCCCTGAGACAGACTCCCAGGGGACAGGTAGGCAGGACAGGCTGGGCTGAAAGGCGAGGCAGGCAGGGCAGTCACAAGACAGGCCTGGCCAGAGTGGTCCCTTGGAGGCCATGTGGGGAGGCTGTTTGGGCCGCACCCTTCCCCGGCCTCAGCCAGGCCCCTGCACAGAGCCCAGGCTCCCTGCTCCACTTTCACACAAGGACACACAAGGATGCACAGCCCACGGTAAACAAAGGGCTATTTTTACCACCCCATTGTTTCCTCCCTCAGCTTCCTAACTCCCCAGCCAAGATACACCCCAGGCCTCCCTCCTACACACCCAGACCTCGGGCACTGTAGGCTCTGCCCTGCCAGGTGCCTGCAGCCCCCACCTCCACTCTCCCTTGGGAGCTGCCTCAGAGGGTACCAGGGCACAGGGTGAGGAGAAGCGGCCTCCTCCTGCTGTGCTGGGAAAGGGCACAGAGTGGTCAGAGCAGGCCCGGCATCACCCTCACCGCAGGGGCGCTGCAGCCCACTCCAGCTGTCAGCAGCCCCAGCCACCTAGACAACGCCCTAAGGCAGCAGGTCAAAGGTTGGAGACAGCCTCCCTCAGCCAGGGCTTGGAGATAAAAAATAGAAGCAGACCAGACCTTTTGGGCAGTTTTATTGTTTGGGGGACTTTTTTTCCCCTTTTTTGGCAGAGGCTTGGACAGAAGGAGCCTCGTTCTATTGCTCTGAAATCCTCTCAGACATGCCTCCCCCATTCCATGAAGTCCAGGCAGGCTGCACCACCAACCACCCTGGCACAGCACTGCCGTGCTCACCCATTGAATCCAAATGACCCCTCATGAGACAGGTGCCATTGTTCTTCCCATGTTCCAGATTAGGAAATAGAGGCTCGGAAACACAGAGTGACTTGCCCGCAGCACACAGCCAGTAACTGGCAGAATCAGGATTTGGGCAAGGTGAAGGCTGTCCTGTAAGGCAGCCGCCCTGAGCGAGCTCCTGGCTGCAGTAAGCCTCAGCCTCCCCATCTTCAGGGAGAGGGGCGCAGGAACCCCGGGGGGGGGGGCTGGGATGGCAGGCAGGGAGGAGGCATGCTGGGTGCTCAGGGCCCCTCACCCCTCCCTCCTCCTGTTTGCTCTGAAGCAGAGCCGGCTGCAGTGGGAAGGAGCCTCTGGCTGCGATGGGTTTTTTTTAACCACTTGATCATGATCGAGGATTTAATTTTATCCCCTTCCCTGACTGGCTGTGATTCTATTTGGAGTTTAAGCACGAGGCAAGCAGGAGGGTCCCTGGGAGACAGAACTCCCACCCCGGGGGGCTCTGCATTTGTCCCGCCCTGTCTGGCCCTCTGGGAGAACCCTCTCTCAGCCAGGCAGGTTTGAGGAGGTTGGGGTACTCGGCTCCAGTGAACACCCCTCCCCCACACAAAGCTGCTCAGCTGGGAGAAAGGCTAGGGGCTGGGGGTGGGAGTATGGGGGGGACAGGATATGGCTGTGGCCTTGGCTTCTACCATAGCATCATCTTGGACCTTTCATTCTCATCAAAAAAGTGTCTAATAAGCTGCCTAACCCCCACACTAAGAGCTAAAGACAAGTCTTTACTCAGAGTGACTTTTGAGCAGAGAGGATGGGGGTGGAGGGACACCCACCCTGGTCACATAATGGTGACTAAACGTCCTGACCACTCACTGCGTGCAGGTCACTCTGCTGAGCTTGTCATAAGCATTATTTCATTAATTCTCAACAAAAGCCTTATGGGATAGATGCTCTTATTTTTTCCATTTCTTCAATGAGTTAGATCCTTTACCCCCAAGTCACACAGCTGCCAAGTGGCAGATCCAGGTTTTAATCCTGCCTCCCGTGGGCCTCCAGAGTCCTCTCTTTAACCCTAATGTCTCTGCAGCCACCACCTACCCTATGTGGACATAAAGATTTGTACTATGGGAACAGTCTGGAGGATTTAAAGTGGAAGAGGAACTTCTAGAAAAACCAGCTTAGCTTGGAGGTGACCTGCCAGGTCCTCACAGCAAGTTCAGAGTGCTGTGAAAGGCAAGGAGCCCAGGGAGCAGGGTGGACAGCCCAGGAGCCACTGGGTAGCCTGGGGACATGCTCACCTCACACATTAAAGCAGGGTGCATATAAAGCTCCATGTACCTGCACACAGCAGCCAACCAAGACACAGGAGACACCTGTATAAAGAGGTTTTGTGAAAATCTACTTCCTTCTGGAAGTATCATGGTCAAGACCAAGGGCCAGCTCATGGAAACTCTCAAGGCTCTGGTTCTGAGGTCACCTCCAGGGCTGTGCAGGGCAGGGTGGGTCTCCAACAGGTGTGTAAACGGGCGTCCACCTATTACACACACAGGAAGAGGCCCAGGCAGGACAGAGTAGGTGGGGAGTGGTCAGCTCTGGGCTTCACATCCACAGCTCTCCTGACTTCCCTGCCAGGAAGAACCACAAGCCCCTCTGGGAACATTCCACAAAGGGGGTGGTTTCAACGTCAAGGAGAAAAGTGAAGGCAAGATATTAGCTGATAATCAAAAGGCATTTCACTGCCCTTGTCCTTTGAGGAGGACTTTCTTTAAATTAGGACTAGCCCTAAGGCTGGCCCCCAACAAAACTCCCAAATCTTGGCTTGGCACCTGCAGCTCAGTGGCTAGGACGCCAGCCACATACACCAGAGCTGGCAAGTTCAAATCTGGCCCGGCCCTGCCAAACAACAATGACAACTACAACCAAAAAATAGCCGGGCATTGTGGTGGGCGCCTGTAGTCCCAGCTACTTGGGAGGCTGAGGCAAGAGAATCACTGGAGTCCAAGAGTTTGAGGTTGTTGTGAGCTGTGACGCCCTACCACTCTACCGAGGGTGACAGCTTGAGACTGTCTCAAAAAAAAAAAACAAAAAACAAAACCCTCCCAAATCTCCTGAACACCCAATTGTCTCTTAGAAGATCAAGTTCTTTCAACAGACAGTGCAGAGAGGGGTGTTGGGTTAATGCGAGCCCATTTCATCCTTTGAAAAAGGGGTGGTGTTCATGAAAGAAGACCTGCCCACAAAGGAGAGGCAGGCAGGTGGTGCTGGGGCTCCCTGGGACCACAGAGCACCCGCGCCGCTAGGAAATCGGCTCCTGTCTCACCACCAGGTGCCATGGAGGGGATCATTTTCCCTGCTATAAAAGACCCTGTTCAAAGGCCAGAGACAGCCTGGATTCTCACAGCTGCTATTCACCTGCAGGGACAAGAAGAAGAAGCACTTCATTCATTCTCAACATCCCCATCTGGAAACAGGTCTGGAAACAGCAACAAAAGGCGGGGTGCTCCGGTGTCTACCTCCCACCAGCCCCAGCCCCCTACTGCCAGGCCCTCAGCTGTCCCAGGCCTGCTCTCTGGGGTCATTCCCAGCCATGTGCACTGTACCTAGGTGCATGGTACCCAGAAGGCTGCCTGCATGCCGTGTGGGCTCAGGGACCCTGAAGGGCCAGTGCTGCCCCTGATGTTTTCCCTTTGCCTGCTGGTGTCCCTGACTGAGTTTGCATGGTCTAATTCCCAGCACAGGCCCAACAGGTTAGACAGCTCTGGGAAAACAACTCCCTCCCAGTGCCAGTTCCAAGCTCTCTATGGTGCCTGGCAGGGGGGACCAGGGCCAGCCAGTCCTTCCCTCTGCTCAGTGGCCCAGCTTAGAAGGGCTGATTAACTGCAGCTTGACAGTGCCACTCAGAACACTGGGCAGACACAGGCTCCACACATCACCGGCCTTACACAGGCCCTTGAGTATGTGTCTTTATGTAATTTTTTTTTTTTTTTTTTTGAGACAGAGCCTCTCTCTGTTACATTTGCCCTCAGTAGAGTGCTGTGGCGTCACAGCTCACAGCAACCTCAAACTCTTGGGCTTAAGCAATTCTCTTGCCTCAGCCTCCCAAGTAGCTGGGACTACAGGCGCCCGCCACAATGCCTGGCTATTTTTGTTGTTGTTGTAGTTGTCATTGTTTTTTAGCAGGCCTGGGCCAGGTTCGAACCTGCCAGTCCCAGTGCATGTGGCCAGCGCCCTAACTGCTAAGCTAGGGGTGCCGAGCCTCTATGTAATTTTTTGGCTAACATAGTTACCTTTGTCTTTCCCCAAATGACTACAAATTCCTTTCTGGACAAGGGACTACAGAGAAAGGCCGACCAACACAATATAAGGGTGAACATTAGTAATTTGAAGAGGGAATGGATTAACTTGTGAGTTTCCCAGCCCTAGAAAACATTTAAGCAAAGGCTGGACACACTGTGTTCAGAGATTTTTCAGCTGCAAATTGACCTAGTTACCTCCTCCAACACCAAGACTTAATGATGTTGACCATGCCACAGTGCCCATGTTCTAGAAACTCCATAGCCTCTAGGACCCAGTGTGATTCTTTGATGCAGTTTGGCCGGAGCTAGGTTTGAACCCACCACCTTCAGTATATGGGGCCAGCGCTCTACTCACTGAGCCACAGGTGCCGCCCCAGTGTGATTCTTTGAAAAGGACAAGAAGCAGTGAAGTCTATGTAAACAGAAAAAAAGAGAGAGAAAGGGAGAAAAAAAGGACCTAAATTGTTTTTTGGAAGGGTGGAAATCAAAATTTCTAGAAAATGCTTCCAAAGCAAAAATTCCTGAAACAGAAATGATTTCAGCTTCCAAACTTGAATATACAGCTGAATACCAATAAATCTTCTGCTGTGGAGATAATGGAAGAGACAGACATTCTGTTTGGACTTCCGTAACAAGCATTCTAAGACCAGTACCACCACATAAGGCTGTTGGGGTATCGAGGATGGTGGGGTCCCCACACTCTTGTGGAGTGCTCGTGTGAACAGATGGGCCAGGCTGCCCTGGGAGGCCACTGATCTCTGTTGAATCTGGGATGATTTTCAGAATCTTTAGGTCAAAAGGGGCTCAACCTTCCCAAGGACCTGTGAATAGGGTGGATAGATCTGGAAATTTGTCCAAACCCTGAGCTCTCATCCGGTCACAGACGCCTCTGGAACTGTTGGTGTCCTTGTTGTTGTACCTCCCGGCGAGGCAGGGCCCAGAGCAGCAGAGCCCACGTGATGGGGGGGAATCAGTCACAGCACCCGACTCCAAGGGAAAAGAAACCAGCTCAGCTCACACACCAAGCTATGAAAAATCTTTATTGTTTTTTTTTTTTTTCTCCAACAGATATATTTTTAGTTGAAATATGAAGCCACAGCAACACTTTGACTTTTCTTCTTCAGAAGATGAGACAGGCCAGGGTCATCTCTATTACAAGAGTGAGGCTTATGATTGTGATAAAGGCAGGCTGGGGAGAACACACACTCGACCCAGGAGGGACCACGGCTTGGGCCCTGCACAGGAGCTACAGGTACAAAGAGGGGGCAGCCAGCAACAGGAGCCTTGACACCTGATTCCAGACACTACCACCGACCCAGGGGAGGGAGAAACTAAAACACTCACCTTTCCCCAGGGGCTCAGCTAGAGCTCTAGGCTGCTGAGCTGGGAGTATATGGGCATGTGTGTATGAGTGTGTCTGCTCGCCTATGTGGGTGTGCACTCACACGTGCTGCCCCTGCTAGGACAAGGATGCTTTCAGGTCCCTGCTGGGGTTGGGCTGCAGCTGTATCCCTGCTGTGCTTGTCCCCTGCTGATCAATGGTCTTGGCAGATAACTGTCAGCTAACCAGGGCCAGGGGCCAGTAGGTGGTGGAGGACACATGTGTGACTCAAATCCTCCTTTGGGAACAGGCTGGTGATGCCAGAGCACAGTGTGACCTACCCGTCAACAAGGGGGCTCTCCCAGGCTCATCCATTTGAGTCCTGTGAGCTCCAAGACACTCAGCTCCAAACCCTGAGAAAGAGGAAGGATTTGGCTCTGAGAGTATCCTCCTGGCTCTGGGTACCCAGGGCAAGAAAGGAACCACAGGAAGCTAAGGGGGAGGGCAGAGGTCCCCTCCCCAAGGCCTGTGACTTTCTCCAACCCCTAACCTAGGCCCCAATCCTGTAAGAGCCACAGGGAGATGGGAGGGCCACCTCCGGGAAGGCGGTGGCAGGTAGGAAGACATGGGGCTCCTGCACAAAGTTAGACCCGGGTCCCACCCTTTCAAAGACTGCTACTCTGTGACTCTGGAGCTGGGTCTAGGGGCTGGCCTGCTGGGATCTACTCAGTGAAGGTTTGGCCACCTGTCTTCGTGGGCACTCCATAAATAAAAATGATACCGTCTCTTCTGGAAGACATGGACAGAGACCCTTCCAAAGGCAATGGGGCGGGAGGCACAGGCCTCGAATGAGAAAAGTCCAGTGCTGGCCAGGACCTACTGCTCCTGTAGTAGACACCATGGGAGCCTGGCTAGGGTACGTCAGGGGCTGGTATCTGGAGCCAAAGGTCTCTTATATGGGTTCTCTTTTTTTTTTTTTTTTTGACACAGAGTCTCACTTTGTCACCCTTGGTAAGAGTGCCATGGCATCATAGCTCACAGCAACCTCAAAACTCCTGGGCTCAAGTGATTCTCTTGCCTCAGCCTCACGAGTAGCTCGGAGGATCGGAATCCACCACAACGTCCGCCATTTTTAGAGAAGAAGGTCTAACTCTGGCTCAGAATGGTCTTGAACCCTTGAGTTCACGCAATCCACCTGCCTCGGCCTCCCAAGTGCTAGGATTACAGGCATGAGCCACCATGCCCGGCCTGGTTTTTTTTTGTTGTTGTTGTTGTTTGTTTGTTTGTTTTTGAGACAGAGTCTTGTTCTGTCACTCTGGGTAGTGTGCTACGGGGTCATCATAGCTCAGAGCAACCTCAAACTTTTGGGCTTGAGCAATCTTCTTGCCTCAGCCTCTCAAGTAGCCTGCCACTATGCCCAGCTAGTTTTTTTCTTCTTCTTCTTTTTTTTTTTTTTTAGTAGAGACAGGGATCTCACTCTTGGCTCAGGCTGGTCTCAGACTCCTGAGCTCAAGCAATCCACCTGCCTTGGCTTCCCAGAGTACTGGGATTACAGGCGTGAGCCACCGAGCCTGGCCTATTATGTGGGTTCTGACAGACTCCTGCTAGATAAGCTCCAAGGGCTTTAGGGGTCTCACAGGTGGGAGCAGCTCCTTCCCTTTAACAAGGGGATCCCTGAGATCAGGCCTCAGGCAGGGATATGTGGAGGGACAGACAAGAGAGGACAGAGCACTTCTGCTGACAGGAGATGGAGGCGAGGGCTGGATGGCGTCTGAGCAATCCCATTCTCACCAGGGAAGCTGGCCAGTCGACAACCCATGGAAGCAAAGCACACACATCCTGCTGACGGCTACCTCTGCACTTTGGGCTGCTTATTCAGGACAACACAAAGCTCCTTGGGGGCTCTGCTTTCTAGCTGTGGACCCCACTGGGGGCAGGTGTGGTCATTAAAGCAAATGCAGTCTCAGGTGGACCCCTGGCCTGGAACAAGCAGCAGCGTGGGGTGACTCCATGGCAACAGGAGTCATGGGTGAGCCAATGGGAAACCAAATACACAATCGAAAGCCAATCAACCTCAAACACAGACGCAAGTGTGAAGGCGGCAGCAGCAAGCTCTTCGTGTAATAAATATCGCACAGCGCACTGGGTTTCTTTCTTTCTTTCTTTTTCAAGTCAAATAGAACAGCTAACGTCTCAGACCCTGTTTTCTGCATTCAAAATAGAGAAGCTGTTGTTATCAGCAGAACACCGGCAGCCAAGCAAAGAAAAATACCGTTTCCCATTAACCAGCCAATCATAATCCCTTTCCAGTGTAGGCAGCCAATCGGACCTCTTCACATTTCTTAAAAATGACCTAACTAAAGCACCAGAGCTCGGACGGCTTCCTGGGAAGCAAGATACCGAGGAGCAAATTTTTAAAAAAATAAGAGTCAGAAATAAAAATAAAAGGTTTCTGTTGGTCAAGATTTAAAAATAAAAAGGTTTCTTCCTGAAGCCAATCATGAGTCCGTCCCTTTAAGCCAATTGTGAACTGCACCACTGGTGTCTCCCTGGATGCAGGCCCACTGGGTGGCCATGGGGTGAGGTGGGACTGGGTGGGGAGGGGTGGGGTGGGAGGAGGACAGGAGCAGGGGAAGGTGGGGCAGGGTGGTCTGCTGCCACTCAGCCGGCTAAGAAGCCACGAATATCTCTTGGCCCTCAACAGCTTCCAGAGTGTTCCAAGGGGTTTGTAGCTACTGTCTCCGGTCCTCTGTCTCCGACCTGGAAAAGGCCATCACCACATCCTCTGCACCTGCAGGCCAGGAGACAAAAATTGCTGATGGGGCTTCCAGTGTTTGCAAGCAGCACAAGCGAGGAGGCTCACCAGTATCCTGGTGCTTTCTGAGCACAGAGGAAGTCCCCCCCAGTCTTCCCTGCAGCCTGGCTAGGGGCTATGGCCGCAGGGCTGAACCTTGCTCAGGGCTGCCCGGGTTGAGAGGTGAGCCAAGACAAAGACTCAGGTCTTCTGGGCGTGGAACAGGGCCCAGTTCTGCTCCCTTCCCTGGCTCCATGATCACCAAAGCTGGGGTACTCTTGGGAGTCTCCCTCTTTCATCTCAAGACTCATGTCTTTATCCCTTCAGAGGATATTGCTCATTATGGTGTTTAATAGCCATTCCTCTGTGCAACCACTTATCCTTTTCCTAAATCCAACACCTGTTCAAAGGAGCACCGCCAGGCCCATTTCCAGCCTGCTGTCTGCCTGGCTCTGCCCGAGACCGACAATGCCCACATCCTTATTATTATTATTTTTCTTAATCCTGAATTTGAGATTCTGGCCCAGGCGCTCATGAAATCACTTCCTTTGTCTTGTTTTCCAGAAGACAGGCTCGGACATGCAGCCAGAAAAGGCAGCAGGGAGGAGGGAAAGAGCTGGGAATGCTGGCCTGCCTTCCCCTCAGAGCTGCCTGGGGCAGAAAGAGGAGACTATAGGCAGTAACCCTGCAGGGAGTGATCTGCAGGGTCCCAACCTGATTCCCTGTCCCAGGGCAGTTCTCTGTGCCCTGAATGTTAACAGCCAGGCTGCCGTGGCCTTTCTGACATCTTGCCTGTGCTACTGCAGGAATTCTCCCCGGGAGGGGGCAGCTCGGAACAGCGGAGACAGGAAAGGCCACCCAAGGGTGAGGGATGTGGGGCCAGTACAGTGTGGCTCCTGGCACATGAAACGGAGTCAGCATATGCTGGCCAGCTTTGACCACACCTCAGAAGTTCTCCCCTTTGCCAGCACCTCGATCTGATCTCCTTCCTAATAGCTCCTCCAGAGAGGGCGCTCCCAGCTGCAGGGAGGGCTGCACCAGGAGGGCCCAACCACAAGGATGCCACACCACAAGATTAGCCTTCGATATGGCACTACGGCACCAAGGTGCTCCTCGGGGAACCGACCTTATTGCTGCCTCCTACCCAGCCCACCTTCATGGGGTTCTGCCCTTACCAATACCACCTCTATTCCTGAAAAGGAAAATAAGCTTCTAGAAAGGAGTGCAAGTCATCTGGTTTCTTGGGAAGGGGCTTCCTCGCCCGGGAAGCCCTACTAATCCTTCCCATATTCTCAGGAACATTCTGTTCTCGCCTCGGTCCTAGGACCACGCAGTATCACTGCAGGCAGAATTTTCCTAGCAACCAGAATCCAAGATTACATCACACCCTACATGGCAGCTGAGCTGGTTACCTAACAGATGCCGACTTTTCCCGGTGCTGCCTCCCAGATCGCTAGTCAGGAGGGGGCTGGAAGGCGGCTGTTGGGGGGGGTTGTCAATAGAAGATGCCTGGGTGCCAAGGCGCGGCGGCAGCCCACTCGCATCTCTCCTTGCCTGCCTTGTGGGCTTTCTTGCAGGGACCTTGGGCCTCTGCAATGAGCCGCAGGCACAAAAATAGCACTGGCTGCCCCAGGAGGGAACAAGGAGCCTGCAGAGGAAATGGGCCACTGGCTTCTCAGAGGAGCCCAGACCCATAGCTCCCTACTCAACTCACAGCCTGCCCAGTATGTGGACCTCCCCTGTGCTTTGACAGTGGGAAGAAAGTAGCCTTCTCAAGGTCACATAGGGACTTGATAGCAATTTAACAAGACACCTGGAACAAAGGATTTGGAAGAGCCCCACCCCTCCCACACTGCCAGCTGCCGCCCCTTCCACGGCTCACATTTATAGAGCCTCCCACCGCACTGCTGGGGCCGGCATGGAAAGGGCCCCTTGAGTGGCTGCCCACTCCCTGCCCTGTTCCATCACTAAAGGTAAAGGACTCTGTTTTCTAGGCTTCACTACAAGGATCTGCTTTCCTTTGGGGCCAAAGAGGAGGCAGGCTCTGCTCTTTTGGCTCATTCTCTGACCTATCATTTTTTCTGAGAGAGAGATAGGGTCTGGCTTTGTTGTCTAGGCTAGAGTGCTGTGGGATCATCACTCATCACTGCAAACTCCAACTGCTGGGCTCAAGTGATCCTCCCGTCTCAGCCTCCTGAGTGGCTAGGACTACAGGTGCCCACCACCAAGCCTGGCAAATTTTTAATGTTTTAATTTTTTTTTTTTTTTTTAGAGGTAGGGTCTGCCTATGTTGCCCAGGCTGGTTGGAACTCCTGGCCTCAAGTGATTCCCCTGCTTCAGCCTCCCAAAGTGCTGGGATTAGAGCCATGAGCCACTGTGGCTGGCCTGACCCATCCTTATCATTGGTTGGCCAGGTGCTCATGGTTCAGTGAGGTCTCGCCATGAACCTGACAGACCTTTAGAAAAGGACGCTGTTTTCCTTCTCCTCTGTAAAATTTGGACCAGTTACATAATAGGGTAGGTGAGCTGCTCAACTAGCTATTATGATTTTATTCCTTAGAGTTAGAGTTTTAGAGGCAGGAGGGACTGCAGAGATGATTCCTGAGGTCTGTCCTTCTCCTTTGAAGAGCAGCAGATGGGGGTTCCTTTAGATGTCCTCTCTGTCCTGGAGGCATCAGAAAGAAGGGGGCAGGTCAGCCCACTGCCCCTGGGCCACCAGCCAGGTCTCCTGTCCCATCAAACAGATGACGCTTTGAAATTCCCCTTGGTACCTCTGGTTTTTTATTTTTGCTGTTTGTTTGTTTGTTTACAGTTTTTGGCCGGGGCTGGTTTTGAACCCGCCACTTCCGGCATATGGGGCCAGCGCCCTACTCCTTTGAGCCACAGGTGCCACCTTCCCCTTGGTACCTCCCCTGACACCATCTGAACGTGGATTTAGAGGTTCTATTTGTCCCTTCCCACCAGTCGCTGGTGAGCACAGAAGGGGAGGGGTTGATTAGTCTCCGTGTTTTATATTCTCTAACACATTAAAAGATAAAGATAGGCTGGGTGTGGTGGCTCATGCCTGTAATCCTAACACTCTGGGAGGTGGAGGAGGGTGAATTGCCCGAGCTCAGGAGTTTGAGACCAACCTTAGCAAGAGTGAGACCCTGCCTCTACTAAAAACAGAAAACTAGACAGGTATTGTGGCAGGTGCCTGTAGTCCCAGCTACTCAGGAGGCTGAAGCAGGACAGTTTGAGTCCAGGAGTTTTGAGGTTGTATTGAGCTGTGATGATGCCACTGCACTCTAGCCCAGGCAACAGAATGAGATGCTATCTCAAAGAAAAGATAAATATAGCCAAAACCAGACAACATCACAAAAAAAGAGAACTACAGACAAGTATCTCTTATGAATACAGGTGCAAAAATGCTCAACAAAATGCTAACATACTGGATATAACAACATATAAAAATAATTACATAGGAATCGAACATGTCAATTGAATTGAACATTTGTTCAATCTCAATGAACAAATGAGATTTATCCTAGGAATGCAAGGTTGGTTTAAGATCTGATAATCAGTTAATATAATACTTTATCAATAGAACAAAGAACAAAAACCATATAATCACCTTACAAATAGAAAATTCAACATCCCTTAATGATTAAAAACACCTAACAAGTTAAGAATAAACTAGAAGGGAACTTCTACCAGGCATAGTGGTGTTGTCTGTAGTCCCAGTTACTTGGGAAGCCAACACAGAGATTGCTCAAAGCCAGATATTCAAGACCACTCTGGGCAACATAGGGAGATCACATCTCTAATTAAAATAAACAACAGAGGAACTAGAGAATTTTCTCAACCTGACATAGGGCACCTATGAAAACCCAATAGCTATTATTATATTTAATAGTGAAAGCCATCCCCATTAAGATTAAATAAGGAAAGGGGCTCGGCGCCTATAGACCAGTGTTTAGGGCACTGGCCACATACACGGAGGCAGGTGGGTTCGAATCCAACCTGGGCCTGCTAAACAACAACAACAACTGCAACAAAAAAATAGCCAGGCATTGTGGCAGGTGCCCATGGTCCCAGCTACTTGGGAGGCTAAGGCAAGAGAATCTCTTTTAAGCCTAAGAGTTTGTGTTTGCTATAAGCTGTGATGCCTGGCACTCTACCAAGGGTGACATAGTGAGACTGTCTAAAAACAAAAACAAAACAAACAAAAAAAAAGAACAAGGAAAGGATATCTGCTTTTACCATTTCTATTCAATATTGCCTTGATGGTTCATTCCAGGGCAATTCCACAAGAAAAATAAAAGGCATCCAGAGTGGAAAGGAAGGAATAAAACTATCCCTATTTGTAAATGATATATTTTGAATGTAGGAAATCAAGGAAACCTAAGGAATACACTAAAAAACTATTAGAACTAATAAACAAATTGAAGTTGCAGGGTATAAGATCAATACACAAAAATAAATTATCTTTCTATACCCTAACAATGAACAATCTGCAAGTGAAATTAAGAAAATCCCATTAAAAAGAAAAAAATTCCATTTATAATAGTATTGGTAATAATAAAATACTTAGGAGTAAATTTAACAAAGTGCACGATTTATACTCTGAAAAGAATAAAACATAATTGAAAGAAATTCAACACAATCCCTATCAAAATACCAGCTGCCTTTTTTTTTTTTTTTTTTTTTTTTGAGACAGAGCCTCAAGCTGTCACCCTGGGTAGAGTGCCGTGGCATCACAGCTCACAGCAACCTCCAACTCTTGGACTTAAGCGATTCTCCTGCCTCTGCCTCCCAAGTAGCTGGGAGCACAGGTGCCCGCCACAACACCTGGCTATTTTTTGGTTGCAGCCGTCATTGTTGCCAGGCTGCATTAGAACCCGCCAGCTCTGGTTTATGTGGCTGGCGCCTTAGCAGCTTGAGCCACAGGTGCTGAGCCTGCTTTTTTTTTTTAGAAGCTGACAAACTGATCCTAACATTCACATGGGAACACTAACTCGGAACAGCCAAAGCAGTCTTGAAAAAGAAGAACAAAGTTAGACTCACATTTTCTGACTCCAAAACTTACTACCAAGGAACTGTAGACAGGACTTGGAGGTGCTGGCATAAGGATAGACACACAGACCAGTGGCACAGAAATGAGAATTCAGAAATAAACCCTCCTATTAAGGGTCAGTTGACTTTTGACAAGAAGGCCAGGACAATTCACTGGGAATAGTCACATGCCAAGGATGAAATTGGATCCTTACCTTGAAGCATATGTAAAAATTAACTTACAATGAATCAATGACCTAAATGCAAAAGGTAAAGTTATAAAAATCTTAGAAGAAAACACAGAACTAAATCTTCACGACTTTGGGACTAAGAAGTGGTTTCTTAGATATGACACCTAAAACATAAACAACAAAAGAAAATAATAGACTTTATCAAATTTAAAAGCTTCTGTGCTTCAAAAGACATCATTAAGAAAAAGAAAAGACAACCCACAGAATGGAAGAAACTTTTTACAAATCATATATCTGGTAAGAACTGTTATCCAAAACATATAAAGAACTCTTACAAATCAATAATAAAAATGTCAAAAATCCAATTTTAAAAAATGGGCAAAGAACATGAATAGACATATTTCCAAAGAAGACAGACAATGTACGTCTATTATGTGTCAGTATAAAGATATACAAATGGCCTTGGCACATATAGTTCAGCGGCTAGGGGGCCAGCCACATACACAGGAGCTGGTGGGTTCAAACCCAGCCTGGACCTGCCAAACAACAATGACAACTACAACCAAAAATAGCTGGGCATTGTGGCGGACACCTATAATCCCTGCTACCTGGGAGGCTGAGACAAGAGAATCGTTTAAGCCCAAGAGGTTTTGTTTTTTTTTGTAGAGACAGAGTCTCACTTTACCTCCCTTGGTAGAGTGCCATGTTGTCACGGGACTCACAGCAACATCCAGCTCTTGGGCTTAGGCGATTCTCTTGCCTCAGCCTCCCGAGCAGCTGGGACTACAGGCGCCTGCCAAACGCCCAGCTATTTTTTTGTTGTTCCAGTTTAACCGGGGCTAGGTTTGAACCCGCCACCCTCGGTATATGGGGCCGGTGCCCTACCTACTCACTGAGCCACAGGCGTCGCCCAAGCCCGAGAGTTTTTTTTTTTTTGAGACAGAGCCTCAAGCTGTCACCCTGGGTAGAGTGCCGTGGCATCACAGCTGAAAGCAACCTCCAACTCCTGGGCTCAAGCGATTCTCTTGCCTCAGCCTCCCAAGTAGCTGGGATTACAGGCTCTGGTCACAATGCCCAGCTATTTTTTTGTTGCAGTTGTTGTTGTTTGTCAGGCCCGGGCTGGATTTGAACCCACCAGCTCTGGTATATGTGGCTGGCGACTTAGCTGCTTGAGTTACAAGCACGGAGCCTAAGCCTGAGAGTTTGAGGCTGCTGTGAGCTGTGACACCACAGTACTCTACCGAGGGCAGCATAGTGAGACTCTGTCTCAAAAAAAAAAAGATATGTAAATGGCCAATAATATGCACATGAGGAGAGGCTCAACATCATCACATCATCACTCACTATGGAGGCTCTCATCACCACAGTAAGATAGCACTTCACACCCACCAGGATGGCTAGAATCAAAAAGACAGGCTACCACAAGGTTAGCAAGGGCACAGAGCACTGGGGACCCTCAAATGAGCTCCACAGCCTCCCCCATCTCCACAGACAGCACCTCTATCCTCTGGCTGCTCAGGCCAGAAGCCCTGGGGTCTTCCTGATTCCCCTTTGCTCGAAACCCCTCCAAGACTTTGCCACACTTTGCTCGAAACCCCTCCAAGACTTCTTACTGTAAGATTTCCCATCATACTCAGTGTAAACACCAAACCCCTCACTGTGACCTGCAGGACACATAGGCTCTGGCCTCTAGTTGCCTCTGCCCCTCCCTTTACATACCCCCCCACGGTTCCAGCTACCTCGGGGTGTCCTTCAGGCACAAGTCACATGCACCTCAGGACCTTTGCACTTGCTGTTTCCTTTGCCTCAATGCTCTTATCTGAGTTCATCTCAACGTTCTTGCACTTCATGGAGCCCCTGCCTGACTGCAACTCATATGGTCTTCTGAGACCTTCTTAGCACCCTCTATGCCACCCACAGCTATATCTTGATCTGATCTTCATTTTCCCACTGGAATGTAAGTCTCATGTGATAAAGGACTTTGTCTTGTTCACTTACATATTTATAGCACCTGGGAAAGCTCCTGGGATATGGATGAGTCCTTATTTTACAGATGAGGAAAATGAAGCTCAGAGAGACAAGCTTGTTGAATCAGAGGTAGAAGGGGGACCCAGACCCAGACTCCAAAGTCCAAGCCTTCACCATATGTAGGCAATTTGCAATTTCTTCTTAGGAGAGGGAAAATCACTGTCCTGCCCCAGTCACCTAGCTTGGCAAGGCCTCTTGGCAGACTGTCCAGTCCATCTTCCCCATCAGAATGGAACTAAGACCCAGGATTAGAAAACACTACCAAAGTAGCCCAGGGATGCCTTAGAAAGAATTCCACATGGAACCCAGAATACCAACCTGGAGGATTCTGGCCCCTGTGCCCACTCTATCCCCGCTTCCTGTCCTCCCCTGATCTTGCTCTGCTACCCTACCTTGCTCTGCAGGACACCTCACTAGTCCCAGTCTCACCTGCCTTGGAGCTGGCATGAGCACGGCTCTCTGAACCAGGGCAGGGCACCCTACAGGCCTCCCATCCCACGCTCAACACCAGCTGTGCCCCTTTAACAGAGGCCAGTCAAGCGACTGGGGAGAGAAAAATGACAAATATGCAGGAGCTTAGACAAGGGAAGCTGGCCCCTGGCTGGGGGTGGGAGGCAGACAATGGAAGCTCGGGATGAATTCACACCAGCAGAGCTGGACGCCCAGCTTGGGCTCAGGCCAGCTCTCCCCCAAGCTGAACCCAGCCCACTCTAGGGAGCAGTGTGTGGGGAAAGGCACTGACACAACCCCAAAGTCTACTGAGAACCAAAGGTCCTTTCCTGAATACAAGGAGCAGCTGATGCGTTTCCTGAACTGCGGACGCAGAGTGGGTGGGAAAGAACAGAAAAGTGGAACTCGGAGAGGCTGAAGCCCTGAGGGCTGACCTGTGGGGCAGGGGCATTTCCCAGACCTGGCAGATAAATCTGAGAAAGCCCTTGTCCCATTCCAGGAAATTCTGCAGAAGCTCCAGGATTCTGCCTGCAACTGGAACAGGCCAGATAGGTGAAATGTGGCAGACACAGGTCTGTGGCACTGAGCTGTGGACCCTGCCCCTACCTCCATCTGCCTCGCTAGACTGCCCAACATGCGTGGGGGTCTGCTTTCATAGGCGGGAAGCCCCCCGCCCCCAACTTTTCAAGCTCTGATCCTATAGGTCTTGTTCAGAGCTGGGTGTGCAAAGGTGGCCAGGGAGAAAGAAAACAGACCAGGCCAGAAGGCAAATCCTACCCAGCCCCCAAATTGCTGAGGTTACAAAAAGCCTCCCTCAATTCCTAAAGGCTACAAGCCATTAAAGGCCCACAGATTGGACAGAGCACAGACCTGTCCTGTCATGGGGGAAAACGGGCAACTCCCAAGAGGGGCAGCAGCCACAGACAGACATGTACACATCATCTGATTAGGAGCTGGGGTACCTGTGAGCCCAGCCCCCACCACCACTGCCTTGGGACAGGGAGCCTCCTAGCCACCCTGTAAGAGCTTAGGAGTTCCCTAATGAGGGGAGGCTAGTGGAGCCTGAAAACTCAGAAATATAACTCTGAAACCCCAGAGTCTTCAAATTACCATGGCTGATGGGGAAAACGCAAGTCACCATCAACATAGGAAGTTAACTTTGGCTAAGGGCTTTGAAATCATCCAGGGACTGCCACCTGCAGAGCTCAGGGCCCATCCTCAACATACACAGCAGACCAGGCCAGAGAAAAAACATAACCAAGCGGACCCAGGTGCCCAGGGCGACTCCCACTCTGGGTGCCCTACCCCCTTCTCTAACCACCTAATTTGGGTTGTGGTACCTCCCCACCCCACCATGGGCTCATTATCTTGCTGTCAATACCAACTGGTGACTCCTACCCTCTAGCTAGCACTGCACAGCTTAGCTACCGCTCTGGGGAAATGCTGCCTGGAAAAACAGGTCCCAGATGTTCCTCCGAAGGGAAGAGTTTCCAAAGGGGATAAGGCTCAGTGCCACCCTGGATTGGGCCTCCTTGAGATAAACCAGACCCACTGGGTGGCAAGTGCAGTGTTTAGCAGCCAAGGGCTAAGTGTTCTATACATCTCAGCTCTGATGCCCTATAGTTCTCAGAGGATGGCTTTTACCCTGAGACAGCACAACATTCTGGTTGCTACGGGGACAGAAGCCACTGATCCACCAAGGCCTTGGCAGCCAAAGCAGCACCAGGCTCAGTGGCGCCCCGTGGGCTCCAGGCTGACAACCACCACCACATGCACAGGAGGCTGTTGGGAGGCGGGGCCATGTGGCCAGGGCTGTCTGCACATAGCTGGGACTGCACAGAGCTGTTGAGCTATTGGCAGAGGTGTTGGAACTCCTGGACTGGCCATCAAGAGCTCAGGAGGCAGAAGACCCTTCCCAGCCTTGGGCTTCCTTGGTGTACCCCAATACCAAGACTCCACCTAGCTATGTATCCCGTGGGAAGTCTCTGCACATCAGCCTTGGTTCCTCATCTGCAAAGTATGATGAACAGCATCTACCCCACCCATCCAGCTGGCCACACACAAAATCCATAGTATAAATCTTCAGAAACAATGTCTTAGTGGGTCACAACCTGGGGCCCTACTAGGAACCCCTCTCCTTTTTTTTTTTCTTTTTTTTTTCTTTTTAAGAGACAGAGTCTCACTTTGTCACCCTCGGTAGAGTGCTGTGGAGTCACAGCTCATAGCAACCTCCAGCTCTTGGGCTTAGGCGATTCTCTTGCCTCAGCCTCCCACGTATCTAGGACTACAGGTGCCTGCCACAACACCCAGCTATTTTTTTTGTTGCAGTTTGGCTGGGTTTGAACCCACCACCTTTGGTATATGGGGCCGGTGCCCTGTCCACTGAGCCTCAGGCACTGCCCGACTCCCTCAGGTGCACATCCCCAAACCCACCTCACCCCGTTCCCACCCTCCCATCCCTCGAGCCCCCACCCCACGTACTGCCTCTGTGGTATGTTTTCCCAGGTGAGGCACTTGTTCAAGTTTTCCTCATTCTAATTCTTTTGTTCCCCAAAACATAAGCTCTCCTAGACAGGGAGTCTGATGGTCTGAGTAGGACAGAGATGACAGAGTCTTCACCTAAAGTCCTGTCATATTCTTTAGTGGGCATCAAAATCAAATCACCCTGGGGCACTTGCTTAAAGTAGATTCCCAGGCATGTCTGACAAGCATTCTGACTCAGCAGGGCTGGGGCAGGCCTGGGAGTCTGCATTACGTACAAATACCCTCAGTGATCCGGCGTGTGATCTGAGGACACTCTGAGGACCTGGTGTTACAGGCCACCATGCCCTGTACCGTTGTCCTTTCTTGGTCAGCATTTGGAAAGAGAAGGCCTATGATATTAATATTCTTCCTCCTCAATCTGTCCACATGCACATGGCCATGTGTTCTTCCAGGCCTAGTACAAACAAATCCTTTTCTCTGTGGCTTCCTAGGTGGTGTCCCCTCCCTTAGAATGAGTCTCACTTTGATCTGTATGCCCAGAGCTCTTAAGTGGTAGCACATGTGTCTGTCTGCCCAGCTGGACCAGAAGCCCGAGGCCGGGGTCACCATGTGGCACGGTGCCTAGCACACAGCACTGATGAGCTAATGAAAGTGACTGTCCCACTGGACTGAACGGCCCTCCCCAGTTCCCCCTTCACCACAGGGTCTGCTTCTTATCAGGGTGTCGGGAGGTTAATGTAGAGTCAGGCAAAGGGCTTTTCGGAGGCCTTCTGGCGTCTGTTCTCAATTCTAGACAATAGAACCCATTGCACTGGGTGAAGAAGGGTTGAAGCAACCTTCACAGGGCCAGAAGCAGCCTGCTGATGAAATGCTGGCCCGTGGTCCAGCACATTCCTCAGTCTTTCTTGGGATATCTTCCTTTTTCAGTGACACAAATTATGTACCAAATTCTCCTGGTTGATTTCTGTTTGATTCAATACCAGGTGATTTTTGGTTATTAGGTTACAGGTAATTCTCATACAAGTGTTGATTAAAGTTTGAAAAGATTAGCTTCCCATCCCACAGACTGGAACTCCCCCTGGGCCTAGCTGTAATTTCAGTACAGAGTCTGTTATCGCCTGGAGCCTCTGGGAGAGGCCTCAAAGCCACACGTGGAGAGGTGACATGGGAACCCCAGCAGGCTATCCAAACAGCACTGATGCCGGCACAAAGCAGGAGCCACTCCGTCTATGCGTTAACCCAGCAAACACCTGCTCTGAGGCAGAAGCTGGACTGAGGACTGAAAGGTGTGCACAGCCCCCCCCACCCTAAGGAGCTCCACAGACAGAACGATCGGCGTGGAGCTCCAGGGCACCTGCTGACCCTGGAGGGACAGACAGGGCTTCGTGCAGGAAGTGAAAGGACAGGGGCTAGACAGCTGTGTATGTGTCGGGGTGAGTGTGGGGAGTGATTCCATGAAGAACCTGCCATGCTGGGCTGTGAGAGGGAGACATTTGTCGCCAGCACCCCCACCACAGGGCCTGAGAGGCTTGAGGAGGAGTCAGCAGAGGCCGTGTCTACTGTGAAGCTTCCTGCCAAGGGGAGGCCGCCTCCCCGGAGCCTGGTTCCCTGCTGGTTTCTCGTGACCACAGCTATTTTAAAAAGGTTCCCAGCGTAACCCCGAGACCAAGTGACCTATTTTGGGTTCTCTGGCAACATACCCTGAACCAGCAGCCTCAGCTTCCAAAGGGGAAAGCCCACAGAGCCCTGACAAAGCCCAGCTGGCCACGGCTGGGGGAACCTTCCCTGGAAAGCCTCTCGGAAAAAGATGGCTGCAATAGGCCTGAGGAATCACCAAGAGAAGAAAGGCAGGGGCAAACCAGGGTGTGTCCCCTGGAGGACTCCAGGCAGTGAAAGGACAAGGAACTTCCTTAACGAAATGAGCCATGTCCAGATGGGGTCCCTCACAGCCAGGGCAGCTCAATAAGGGCCTCCTGGGTGAGGATAACAGTTACGAGGGACCTGGCTAGAGGTGGCCTTCGCAAGCACCAATGGGGGCCGGGAATGGGCACGCCCTGGTGCAGCACTTGGGCAGGAAGAGATCAGAGCTCCCAAAGAACCAGCATATTCCAAGGCACCTGCGAACGGAGGGCCTGGAATATAAAGTCAACGGAAGGCTCATTCCCATTTGTCCTGCCCCTTCTGAAATACCATGTAGCTGCCTAAATCACCTCTTCTCAGGTAAATGCCATCCTGCTTACAAATGCACATGTGTGATTAAGTGCTAGAATTTACTTAAAATAAACGATGACGGCTTATATGCAACGATATTCAGTGTTGGCCACACCCTGGGCCCACACTGACTGGCTCTATGACCTTGAGCTCCTCAACCTCCCTGAGCCTGTTTTATCAACTTGACCTACCTCACAGGGCTCTGGGGAGGATTTGTGGGGATAATCCTTTGTGCTGCTTGGCAAACAACCTTGCCCTGAGGAATGTTTGCTATTATTATGACTGATGGTGAAAATGGGAAATGAACATCGAACAGGAAGGGATTGGTCAATAAATCATGGCACAGACATACACCTGCAAATTATGCAGTCACTAAAACATTTTCTTCAAGAACATTAAGCGTACAGGCCAGGCATGGTGGCTCACGCCTGTACTCCTAGCACTCTGGGAGACAGAGACAGGAGAAATGCCTGAGCTTAGGAGTTTGAGACCAGCCTGAGCAAGAGTGAGACCCTGTCTCTACAAAAAAATAGAAAAATTAGCCAGGTGTGATGGCAAATGCCTGTGGTCCCAGCTGCTTGGGAGGCTGAGGCAGGAGGATCACTTGAGACCAGGGGTTAGAGATTGCAATGAGCTACAGTAATGATGATGTCACAGCACTCTAGCTGGGGCAACAAGAGAGAGACACTATTTCAAAAAAACAAAACAAAATAGGGTCTGGCATGGTGGCTCACGCCTGTAATCCTAACACTCTGGAAGGCCAAAGCAGGTGGATTGCTTGAGCTCAGGAGTTCAAGACTAGCCTGGGCAATACAGTGACACCCTGTCTCAATAGAAAAAAATGCTGGCCAGGTACAGTGCTCATCCCGGAAATCCTAACACTTTGGGAGGCCAGGAGTTTAAGACCAGCCTGAGCAAGAGCAAGACCCTGTATCCACAAAAAATAGAAAAATTAGCTGGCCATTATGGCAGGTGACTATTGTCCTAGCTACTCGGGAGGTTGAGGCAGGGGGATCTCTTGAGCCCAAGAGTTTGAGGTTGCTGTGAGTTAAGATAACACCATTGCACTCTAGCATGACTCTATCTCAGATTAAAAAAAAAAGAAAAAGAAAAAGAAAATACTGGCAAGAAATTTAACAAAGGAGAATAGTGATTATGCTTTGTAATAGGATTCAATCCTTTAAACTTTTCTGCCACCCCTACCTTTCCCCAGTGTTCTACAATGACTATGGGTTACTGTATAACTAGTAAAAACAATCAATACACAGTCTAAAGGCAGCAGCACTGGCCAGGAGAAAGGTGCGGACTCAGCTTTCTGCAGAGCCTGCTCCAGGAGCTCCAGCTGTCCCCCAGCTTGGCAGCTGGCCCTTCTCAACAAGGCGACCTTCCCAAGAAGTATGGATTTCCTCTGGTTCAAAGCCTAGTCCTCCTGGCTGTCAGGTCTGCTCAGCTAACTTCAGAACCAGGAAAGTGTGCTCAGAGGATCCATTGCCTTTATGGTAGGTAACCACAGGTTCCCAAGTGTGCACTGAGGGTTCAGGGGGCCCAGCCCTCAAATACGAAGATAGAAACAATAGTCTCAAGCTCAAGGGGCTCAGAGTCTGGTCAACAGACAGACCAGGAGACAGCTTGGGGGCAGCACAGCTGAGGGCCACACATGTGAGTGGAGGGCCTGGCTGAGGCTACAGGGATGGGGAGATGGAGCCAGGTTTTTGGTGGCCAAGAAGCAAGTGCAGGGGCAAAAAGGTGTGAACACAAAGGCCTGTTCTCATTGACAGTGAGAGCGAGGCTGGGTCCTGGGGGTGGGGGTGGGGTCTTGATCATTGTGGTAAGGCTGCAGGAAGCTCCTGGAAGATTCTAAGTTGGGGAGAGAACTGCTGATGCCACCATGAGCCTTCAAAAGTCACTCTGGGGGTAGAGGGTGGTCTAGAGGGGGCAAGAGGAGAGGTCAAGATGCCAGGTAGGAGAGATTCACAGCAATTGAGACAAGAATTATTATAACATGGGTTCAGACCAAGATGGAGGCTCAGAGCAGGAGAGAAAGAGGGAAGATCTGGGAGCTAAGGCAGGACAGTCTAAAGGACTTGGTATCTGACCAGATCTCTGGGGAAGAGGAGTCAAGGTGAGTCCTTGGATACTGGGTATTTGCTTGTACATTGGTCAGCACAGAGGATCCAGGTGGAGAAAGGGTTCTAAGACGGGGTGAGGTGATGGAGCTGGATCTGCTGAGCCGGGGCGTCTGGCAAGGTGCTCATCTGAGAGTCACACATGACATTCTGGGGTCAGGAGAGGGGTCTGGGCAGAAGAGAGAGAAAACGACCCTGGAGGATCCCAGTATGATTAAGAGGGAAGAGGGGCTCAGTGCCCACAGCTCAGGGGTTAGGGCGCTGGCCACATACACCGAGGAAGGCGAGTTCAAACCCAGCCTGCGCCTGCTAAACAACAATGACAACTGCAACGGGTGCCTGTAGTCTCAGGTGCTTGGGAGGCTGAGGCAAGAGAATGGCTTAAGCCCAAGAGTTAGAGGTTGCTGTGAGCTATGATGCCACTGCACTCTACCAAGGGCAACATAGTAAGACTCTGTCTCAAAAATAAATAAATAAATAAATAGGAAGAGGAGAAAGAAAAAGGGGGGTCAGAAGGGGATCTCCAAGTACAGGGAGGGAAAGAAAGCTGTCATTGGTGGTCTCAGCTCAGTAGTGGCCAGGCAGGCTGGAAACTGACAAGGTACACTGCCCTGAACTGGCTTCTGCTGGAACCTCCTGGTAAGCATCCTGGTAAGCACCAAAGGTGCAGGCCCACCCCAGGGCCTCCAGCACCTGCCTGGTCCCCAGCACACACTGGAATAATGTGCACTGAGGGAACAAACAGAGGGTAGAGGGCAGAGGCCTAGGTGTGCCTGCAGTGGGTGGAGAGGAGCCCACTATGGCCTCTCAAAGTCTCTCTCCAGGTCTCATGGAGGGGAGCAGTGCCCCAGGTACCAGGCCTTTCCAGCTCTGGAGGGGAGTGTGTGCGGCCTGCCAGTGGTGACCCATGTGGGGCACTGTGCTGTCTTGTGGGAGGGTCCTCCTCAAGCTCCCCCCTAAGGGAGTGAGTCTTCTCTGCTCAGGGAACACCCTGCCGCAGAGCAGCTGGCCATGTGCTGAGGGACAGTGCCACCTAGTGGCCATCAGGCGCTCACGGATCAGGCGCTGGGCACCAGGATCTTGCACCTTGGCCCAGGCCCTGGAGGCAACAATCTGGGGACACCCTACAACATCAGCTGAGGTGGGCTCTGCTGATAGGAAGATAGGCTGGTTAGAATTTTAGCAGAGATTCATTTGGCCCCACTGCTCGGGGGGACACACAGCGTCCTGTCCTCAGCAGGAGAGATTGGACTGACTGTGGCTGTATCTGTCTGTGGGGTCTTGGGGCTCCCATAGAAAGTGACAGGACACCTGTGAAGCGCTTCCAGGCACAGCCGCCTCCTCCTCTCTTCAACTCGGTCCACAGAATCTCAAGGCCTCCCCACATGGCTCAGGCCTCGGCAGCCAGGCAGAGAGACTGCGCAGAAGTGGGGGGTAGTCCACATAGCACCTCAGTAGCAGAGAATACCTCCAGCCACCCTCTTCCCAACAATTCTTCCCCCAGATTCTTCCCTGGCTTCAGGTTCAGCTTCGGGGGCCCCCAGAGAACACAATGTTTGTGGACAGCAACTGCCCAGGAGGGCCCAGACTCCAGGACACACATGGTGGGTCACACCTACCAGCCCTGGGCTCACAACTTGGTGCTCAGTAGCATTTGGGCCAAGCTACTGGCTGAGGTCACCAAGACCTTCTTCAACAACTTGGTACAGCTCAGTTTCAGTCTCAACTACTGGTTTAACTAAGCAAGATGAAGAGTTCTCCTATAAATATTTTTTTAAATTACAAAGAAATGTATATACATTGCTAAAAAATTAGCCTTACAAAAATGTGTGACTTGGTCCCTTACGTAATCCTACCTCTAATGGAATTTTCCATTGACAGCCTGGTATATATTCCACCAGCATTTTTTCCTATACACATGCAGTTTGTGTGAGTGTGTATGGGGTATGTGCTGTTGGCTATACTGACATATATTTCCATGACTTTAGATTTTTTTCTATTAAAAGCATTCCACTAGAGGTTTTACCACCATCTCACCTCAATTCAGGTTAACTCAGTGACCCAAAACCAACTAGGGAAGAAGGTGAGTCTCCAGGGATTGAGAGCAGAGGGTTTCAGGTAGGCCTGACGCCCAAGAGAGGGCCCCATGCTAGAAACTCAGACTTGCCCTGGGAGGGGAGATCTCTCACGAGATCTCGGGATGGGGCCAGCAGACGCCATGCAGAATGGGCCGTCCCACACTGCCTAGGCATGCCTGGGCAGGCATACCTAGCCTGTGCACGGGAAGTGGCTGTCCCACTGGCATGCCCTGGAAGGTTTCTGCTGAGTTGGGTATACCAGCCGTGTCACACCCAGCATCAGAGCCTGGGAACTGGCCCCTGTGCCAGGGCAGAGCCCCGAGACATGTTGAAGTACAAGGGCTATCTGGTGATCCAGGTCAGGCCCCGTGCGCCAGCCTCACAGTAGAGCAAATGCACCCATCAGCACTGTTCTGAGAGCTGCTCGCGTCTGGACATGCCACGGGTTGCGATATTTTATTGCCAGTAATTCCAAAGAAGCAGATAAAAGGAAAGGACTCTGGAGATGCTGGTCAGAATTAGAGGCAGAGCCCCGCTAAGTGGCCAAGAGACACAGAGCTGTCCGGAAAGCTGCAGGACTGCATCCTGGGCCTCCCAGTAACTTGCTGCATGACCAAGCACAGTGGGTTATAGCTCCCAAGCCTGTTTCCTTACTAAATGAAAGTATGCAGATGGTAGCTCCCTACAATGAGATGAAACCATTCGTATCAAGCACTTAGTACAGTGCCTACTACATAACAAATGCTCAAATGTTACATGTTACTGTGACGACTGACTGTAATCTCTCAAAAAAAAGACATTAGGCCATTGGGGCATCCCCTTCTGGCCACAGCCAGCCAATGTGGCCTGTCCCCAGGCCAACAGTGACAGCACTGTCCTAGCACACAGAGCAGTTTCACTCTCCCTGGGCAGGGTGCTGGGTGGGCAGGGGTCAGGCTGAAGATTAAGGAAATGCAACAAGCAGAGCTTCTTAAGTCACCAGGGCCCCCAGACACCTCCATTTCTTGCCTCTTCTGGGCCTAGAAAGGGACCCCACCATTTGCCTTATAGGGTCGTTGGCTCCTACTTCAGGAAGGAGATGGGACCAGACAGGAGGCCCAGAGGTTCTAGGGCTCAGCTCTATGGGTGGGAGAGAGCTGGGCCTCTCCTGCCCTGAGTCTCAGGGCTCCTGAGGGCTGGAGCCACAGTCTCTCAAGGAGCTGCAACTTAGTGCCCTAGGAGGGGCTTGGCTAGCTGCCCTGGCCCTCAACTCACCCTGGTCGATGGAGTGCGGTGGCAGCTGGCTAAGCTGGCTGTTGACCACCCCTGCGTAGGTGCGCAGAAACTCCTCCTCGCTGGCCGTCAGCTGCAGGGTGAGAGAGCCGTGGTGAGGAGCAGCACTCACCTGCTCCCCGAGAGGCCTCTGCACTCCCAGAGGCCCCCTTGATCCCTGGGTGGTGCCTCCTCTGCTCCCCGGGCCTCTGTTCCTGAGATTTGACCCCTTCGGTTCCAGAGCAAGCACACCCGCTGCCACTCTTGAAACCAGGTCCATGGGGCCCATAGGCCTTGGAAGGAATCTGACATCAGAATCTAGATTAGTGCAGGGCTGGTGGGAGATACAGGCCCTGCCTGGCAAGCCAACAGGCAATTCCGCATCTCTCCCTCTTTCTGAGAAATACCCCATGTCCACATGTCTGTCACCCCTCTCAGTGCAGGTCTGCCCAGGTGCCTTGGGTGTCCTCAGGGAGAGAAAACTCTTGGGGGTCATGGAGCAGGGCAAGGAAAGGAAGGTCAAGGCCCCCAGAACCCCCCACCTGGCTCCCACCTGGTATGGGGGGTGGGAAGTCTGCCCAGCAGTCCCCCTACACTGGATGTGCTGGGCTCTGCACTTGGGGGAGACCTAAAGTGGCCACATGGCCATGGAGCCCAGCCACAGGCCCTCCAGAGGTGGCTGTGGTCCTCTCCATCCTCCCTGAGACCTGCAGGCACTCACGTTTGATCCCATCTTTCTGAGCATGAGCAGCACCCGGACCTTCTGCTGAATATACATCTCCTCCGGACTCTTCCCGGGAGCTCCCTCGCGGTTCATCCCCCCGGCCCGGCTCTGGGGATTCCTGCAGAGCAAGAGGCAGCATCAAACAGGGAAGGGTCAGGATAAGACCTTCTGGCACACTGACACCTGCTGGGTGACCGCCACCCTTCCACAGTGGGCTCGTTTCTGAGAGTGCGGAGCAGGTGGCGAGTTGCCCGGTACCTTCCTTACCCCGTTGGTCCCAGCCAGCGGGAGCAGGCATCTCTGTTCTGGAGCAGATGCTGCAGGAGGCTGGCCTGCCTGCCACCTCTGTGTGTGCAACTGCCAGGCCCAGGGAGGCTGCGCTGACTTGCCAGCCTGCTCTACCTGCCAGCTATCCTACAGCAAGCCTCCTGCAATAAGCATGAAGCCCCAAGTGTCCCAGGGTCTCAAAACAAGCAACTTCCACAGGAGCAAATGTGACAGGATTAGAGGCAGCTTGTTGGGGCCTTTGGCTCAAGAAACTGTGAGATCAGTGCCCAGCCCCCAAACACCGACGCAGCTTCCTCAAGAAAAGCCCCTGATGAGTTTGAAGCCAGCTTCTGGGCTGGGCTCCGAGGAGTTCCTTGAAGGGAAGAGACTGGTCCAGGGTATGAAGCTTGCTACCGCCTCCCAAACCCACCCCACGTGTCTGAGGGAGGCTCCTGCAGGCCATTGGGAAGGCCAGAAGCTCTGCCCAGGGGTAGCAGAGACCTGACCTGCAGAAAGTCCCCAGGAGAGAAGTCCAGAGCTTCCTCCCTCCAGGAGGAGCTGGAGGAGAGGAGAGCGGGTGTGGAGGGGTTACACACTTGTAACTCCTGGATGAGTCATAAATAACGCAGCAGCTGGTGGGGTGGAGCCTTATCAGCTCTGGTGCCAAGGAGCTGCGTGGGGGAGAACCAGGGAACCAAGCTGGTGGGCCAAGGACATCCTCACATTGCCCATCCCTCCAGGGTCAGCAAGCCCTAGACCCTCGGGCTCTCCCAGTCAGGGTGGACTCAGAAAGGTGCCAGAGCCACTCAGCCATGCAGGGAGTTAGGGCTGCTGTAGGCACCATCAGCAGCTCACTCCCCGTAAGCTGACAAAGCCCTCGCCCCAAACCCACCCCACGAACTAACCAGCTGCTGGTCAGGGCACGCGCAGCAGCTGGACGACTCCTGCCCCAGAGCCCCTGACTCCTTCATTCTGCCTCCTGCTCCCCTTCCACCTCCTCTGGGGCTCTGAAAAGGGCCAGAAGAGTGACCAGGAGCCGGAAGGGAGGAGTAACCTACTTAAGAGTGGTCTCTGATGAGAGAACACGGCCTCGTTGTGTGGGCAGCCCTAACTCCCTGCACGGCTGAGTGGGGAGCTCCGTCCCGGGGTTTCACTTCTATGCACGTCACCCCACGCTCACTTCCTTCCACTGCAGCAGCCACACAGTGGGACTGGTCTGGGGCGGCACACCACACACCCTGTGGGAGAGCCCTGCCCCTGGCCTTGAGCAGATGGTGTGATCTCTACTTCCCCCACCTCTTCCACCTGGGTTGGGGCTACTACATGGCCTCCCGTGATCCCCCGCTTCCTTCCTTGTCCTTTTCTCTTTATGGTAGCCAGAATGACACCACTCCCTACTTAAACATACCTGGGAATATATTCCGCAGTCCCTGCCAGGACCCTACAAAGCCCCACGTTATCAGCTTCACCTCTCCTCCCCTCACTCTGCCTTTCTGGTCCCAGGTCTGTTTTTAGAATGTGCTGAGAAGCTCTTTCTCCCAGGCAGCCTTTGCACTGGGTATCCCACTGGTTTCTTCATCTGGGCTCAAAGATGCCTTCCCATGGAAGCCTTCCCTGATGGTGTAACTGAAGCTGTGGCCCTGGCCTGCTGTCCCTGCACTCTGACAGTGCCCTGCTGGCATACTCTCTCATTGTCACTGTAGGCAGGGCCCTGTCTGCCTTGCTCCCCCCTGTGCTCCCAGAGCCTAGCACCTGACAGGAGCCCATTGGTTGAATGAGACACTGGGATGGCCTAGGCGTCTAAGCCTCCCCACTCTACAATATCCATATTCCTTCAGGGCCAAACACCATTGTGTTAAAAGAGATCAAAGTATCTAACCCAGTCTCCCACACGCCTGGACTGCCATTTTCAAAGTAGTGCACCTTGGCCTATTGGGTTCTCCAAAGAACATCTGAAATGCTCCATCTGTAAAGTCCTCGAGCTGAGAGTTAGGGCTTCCAGGAGTAAAATGCCTCCGATCCGTTCTGTGCCCAAGAGCTGGTTCTCAGTCTGCTCTGGCCTGGAGACAGACAGGGTGGAATGCAGGGGGTGGCCACTAGATGTCACCACACATGTGGCACCAGAGTTGCAGTCCACCTACTTGACAGGCACAGGGAGGACTCCTGACTGCTGGGCGCCAGCAGGCCAGTTCTCAGCCCCCACGGGAGATGATCACCCTGGCTTGGGCTGTCCTTATTCCAATGCTACTGTCACAAACCATGCTCCAGTCCCAGGGCCCCGGGCAAGATCTCTTCATTCATTCAGAGGGCTGGTGTCTGGTTTTAGCTGCCCTATCCCCAGGACCCAGTGGTCTGGCTGCTCACTGGGGGACATCTATTCTCAGCACACAATCAGTCTGCATGAGGCCTGTTTTCCTAGATTTTGCTCTGTCCTACAGTCCTGCCCTGCACACCCCATATAGACTGGCGCCGTCCCGTCATCTTGGCTGTGATAGCCTCGCTGTCCCCAGGGACACCTCATGCTGTGTTTACTGGGCACTCACAGCTGCCCAGTCAGAGAACCTGGGGTACCGCTGGTGCCTGAATGAGTCTCAGGCGCCAGGCTGCTCTCACATCAACATGTTCCCCAGGCAGACGCTGTTTCTGAAGCAAAACTCTTGTCATCTCAAAAAGTTCTGGTCCACTAGTATTCTTCCAGCTCCAGTCCTAGTTGATACAGGCCTGCTGCCCGTCAGGGCCAGATCCAGGGCAGAATGTGCCCAGGAGCACTCGTCCCGCCCTTCACACTCTAACCCAAAGGAATGAGAAACATCATGACTGGGCCACCTAATTCTGTCCTCATCTACAGTTAAGGGTTTCAATGTGAAGAAAATTAGTAATTGAAAAGGATAAATCATAATCAACCCAGACAACATGCACTTTTCAGTTGCTGGTGTGCTACAACTTCATTAAAGGATGTTTGGGTCTGTTGCCTGTACAAGCAAAGGTGCTATTAAATTTTCGACACATTACTGACAAGCATCCAATTAACTTCACTTAAGAATCCTTATTTTCCCCTGTAGGGATCAAGAACTATTCTCTATTAACATATTTAAATTACATAAGCTCAACTGCAACTAATTCAGACACACTAATTATTCCTCTAGTTCTAGGATGTAACAATCCAAAGTAAGGATGCTTCTGAATTAGGGTCTCTTGGCTGTTCCCATAAACACCCTGCTGCCTAAAAGGGGGCAGCTCTCCCACTCCAAACTCAGAAAATTTCAGTGTGAGCTGCCCAAGTCAGAGAGGAGCCAAAAAAAGGAAAATGGAAAGAAACAACAGGCAACTTTCTTTTCTTTCTTTTTTTTTTTTTGCAGTTTTTGGCTGGGGCTGGGTTTGAATCCACCACCTACAGCATATGGGGCCCGTGCCTTATTCCTTTGAGTCACAGGCACCGCCCACAACAGGCAACTTTCAACTATCCAAATGAAGGACGAGGGAACAGGTGTGCAGCACATAATGTGAAAAGTGGGGGCCATTCCAGAAAACGACATCTGATTGGGACAAATACAACGAAGAGACTCCGAAGCACACACATTCCCTCCAACACAGAGGCACTCCCGCCACACACATGTGCACACACACACATACAAAGGTCCCGAGCCTGCCTCTCTGAGGAAGGAAGCTTAACTGGCCAAGAAAAGACAGTCAGGAGGTGGCTCCCGACCACTGTGAAGGACCCACACAAAGTAAGAACTGGCCCTGGCTGCAAAGGCCACACGTGTTCTCCGGGAGACATCTGAGGACATTTATAAGAAGTGCCCTCAGGGGCTGCACTCCAGCCTGGTCTCTGTAGAGACCCAATCTGGACCACGATGTAATCTCCAGGTTTCAGCAGCGGAGCGCACTTTGGAAGAATTAGGAGGCAGTACAGGAGGGACTCAGAGAGAAAGACTGGTGAGTATTACACGTGTGGGTCAGAGGCTGGGCGGCCGGGAGGTTACAGTCATCCGCATGACAGGCCTCTGTGTGGGAAACACAACTAATTCCAATAAAGAGCTCTGAAAGCTAGCCTCCCTCTGATAGGCAAACGAGGCCCTACAAACGAACAACCACCTATACTTGTTTTTATTTACAAATTTGAAGTTAATATTTGAACACCCACATTTATTCATGTTAGAATATCCACTTATACCAGGGTGGTCTTACACCTGCTAGAGCAATATGGAATAAGCTCAGGCCGGGTCAGGCAGCCAGGGGACTCCTTCGGGTAGACAAGCTACCTCCAGCCCTCCAGTCCTGGGTTGCAGCACTTGTCTTTTGTCCATTTTTTTTTTTTTTTTTTTTTTTTTTTTGGAGACTAAAGCTGTCACTGTGGGTAGAGTGCTGTGGCGTCATAGCTCACAGCAACCTCAAACTCTTGGGCTTAAGCAATTCTCTTGCCTCAGCCTCCCAAGTAGCTGTGACTACAGGTGTCCACCACAATGCCCAGCTATTTTTTGGTTGCAGCCATCATTGTTGTTTGGCAGGCCCGGGCTGTATTCAAACCTGCCAGCTCTTGTATATGTGGCTGGCACCCTAGCCCCTGAACTACAGGCGCTAAGCCTGTTTTGTCTATTTTTAAACATACTGCGATAGATTAAAAAATTTACATTTACATTTTCACTATGTTCAGTGAATTGTGTGATTCGTAGAGCTCACATAAAACATCAACCCCGAATCTGCACATCTTAGCCTGAAAGAAAACAGCAGTACTATGACACCTGCCATAGGAACCCACATATCTGAGCATTATAAGGGTGAATGGTGCAAGGTAAAGAGATGAGTTAACTTCCTGGTCAGCTAGCCCTTGAGCATGGTGTCCAATACCACCCTTCACCCCTGCCCAACACTATTCCACAGCCACATTACAGATGCCCTTCCCTCGAGTCCTTACCTGCTTCTGGAAATTAACTTCAGGCAAACAGCTGCTCAACTGTGAGGGGAGGGCTGTGGCCGGGGAGAAATAGGAAGGTGCCGCCCTGTGGAAACACAGAACACGGGTCATGGGAGGAGCCAGAACGTCCCCAGTGGCTGCAGAGTCAGACCTGGAGACACACCCCAGGTGAGGGATTCATAGCTGCTGGCAGGAAGCACCATCCAGAAATACCTGTGTGTCTGGCAAACCTCGGGAATCTGCGCCTACACCTCTGGGAGGAAGTGCTGACTGCAGCTCTGTGGGCCTGTCAGTTCCGGCAGAAGCGGGTCAGTCCACTTGACACCACACACCTCCTCCCCGTGGGCTAGTCACCAAATCTAATTGAGAGCCTGTGCTCAGAGACGTTGTGGACCAGAATGAATCACTCTGGGACAGCTGATGGGCAAGTCCCAAACCTGTACAAGGTGATGTCCCACCCACCAAATCCAGCTCGACAAGCAAGGCACAGGCAGCCTGGCACTCTGCTTCTTTTGCCCTTCAGACGTGCATCTGTTGGTGTGCTTGGTGAGCACCTGCAACCGTGTGTGTAAACACCAACGTGTTACACGGCTGTACCCTATTCATGGACCTCTCAGACTGGCCACGTGTCTACCTGCCCCCAACACGCCTCTGCCAGGAACCAGAGAACACCGCCTTCCTTTGCTTCCCACACACAATCTCATCATTTGGGTCACAAGTATGGGCTCATCAAGCAGGAGCCTTGCCTGCCTGGGCCCCCTCCTCCACTGGAGTGCACAGGCCGCGGGCCTCTGTGTCCCCCCAGAGCACCTGGTGTAAAGGTGGGCTCCCAGCTCCCAGCCCGTGATGACAGGAGAGGTCTGAGGGCAGCACCAAGGACAGCTCAGAAACCCACTGTCTTCAATGAGTTCTGCAAAGAAAGCTGCTCACTGACCCCAGGGGCTGAGGAAAACATGCTTTCCAGAGAAGCAGGATTTCAAAAGCCTCCCCTGAAGACAGACATCGCTCTAAATCGCTCAGTTGCACTGTGTGTGGCCCTTCAACCAATGGACGGCCCGGGGATGGGGGAGCTGTCACCCAGCTCTGCCACCCCCTCCACCGTCAGACTAACCCTACGGGAAGAGGCCATTTATAGCAATTAATTGCTCTTTTATTCCTCCAGATATCAAAGCACTGAAATACCAAGGAACCCTGGGGAACTTTCCACCCAAGTCCCCACATTCCTTCAAAAAGAGATGAAAAGAGAGCCTTTTCCCACTTCTGAAGGACTTTAATTTCTTCAACTACCATGATAGCCAATTATCACTCCTGTCTACAGGGCTCAGATCCTTCCAGAAAGTGGAAAGGATCTTTGTAGTCGTGGCTGTAAGGGAAGGGGTCACAAGGACAGGGAGTCTCATCTTACCTTCAGGTCAGTGTTCCCAGTTTACAGAAAAGGAAACTGAGATCCAAAGTGCCCAGTGCCCCAGAACCAGTGTGAGACAATCACCCCGCCCCAGGAGCTACATGCTGTTTTCAGTTCTGCTCTGCAGCTGATCGGCAGTGGGAGTGGAAGCGGGTCATTGACCTGCTAAGCACAGCATCTTACCACCTACAAAGAGGAGACCAGGCCCCTACCACATCTTCCCCAGTGGAGATGAGGGGAGCGCTTCAGGAACATGAGTGCCCCACACTTGGCTTACTGCTCTGCTGTCACTGTCTTGAAATTCTTGGTAATTTTTTTTTCTTTTTCTTTTCTTTTTTTTTTTTTTTGAAACAGAGCCTCAAGCTGTCACCCTGGGTAGAGTGCCATGGCATCACAGCTCACAGCAACCTCCAACTCCTGGGCTCAAGTGATTCTCTTGCCTCTGTCTCCCAAATAGCTGGGATTACAGGCACCCGCCACAACGCCTGGCTATTTTTTAGTTGCAGCTGTCGTTGTTTGGCAGGCCTGGGCTGGATTCGAACCCGCCAGCTCAGGTGTATGTGGCTGGCACCATAGCAGCTTGAGCCACAGGCGCCAAGACCTTAGTAATTTTTTTATTAAGAGGCCCTGCAAATTATACAGATGGTCCACAGAGAGAAAAGGGAGGTCAAGGTGCCTCTCAAACTACCAAGGGTCCCAGGGACTCAGGTCCCCTGGGCTGGGGAAGGAGGTACTAAGCAGGGCCTAGGGGCAGTCACCTGCAGTCACAGCTACTTGGGAGGCTGAGGCAGGAGGATCACTTGAGACCAGGAGTTTGAGATTGTAGGGCAACGCTTGGGGCGTAACTGCAAGCTCTAGGCAGGATGAAAGAGGCCCAGGTCCTAACGTCCTTGAGGGAGTGAGGGCAGCCCTCGCCTCCAACAGGAAATCAGGAGCTAAAAGGAAGACAGGCTGGCTGCCCAGGTCCTTGGACATGAACCCACATGCTCACAGCACACAGAACAGGTGTTCAAGCCAAGAGTCTCTGGTCACCAGGTCAGAGTCAGCTACCCAAGGAACCCCGAGGAAGAGAAGGCACCACAGTGGGAGGACGGGGTGGGGGCGCACAGCTCCTGGGCTGAAGATCTCAGGCAAGTGAGCCGGGACTGGCCTCCCTTTCGTCCTCTACCCTCAAATCACATCCCTGCGTGGAAATGTGGCACAGAAGAACCTAAGTCAAAAAACACAGCCTAGCATGTCCACCAACATGCACACTGCCAGATAATTCCTGGGGGAGTCCACAGAACTAGGACGGAGCATGCCTGCGCAGCCAGCACAGCACACGGGCGGTAGGAGGGGTGCTACAGGGTCCTGGCCCTGCTGCCTGCCAGCCAGGAGGCCATGGAGACACGTGTTCATTCATCCCACCAACAAATTTACTGAGTATCTATCTATGATGTACAGGGATAAATCCATGAAAAAGCAGCCCAAGGCTTAGTGCCCGTAGCACAGAGGTTATGGCGTCAGCCACATACACCCAGGCTGGTGGGTTCGAACCGGCCTGGGCCAGCTAGACAACAATGATAACTGCAACCAAAAAATAGCCGGCCACTGTGGCAGGCGCCTACAGTCCCAGCTACTAGGGTGGCTGAGGCAAGAAAATCACTTAAGCCCAAGAGTTTGAGGTTGCTATGAGCTGTGACACCACAGCACTCTACTGAGGGCGACATAGTGAGACTCTATCTCAAACAAACAAACAAAAAAAGAAAGTAAAAGCAGCCCAAATCCCTACACACATCATACCTACACCTAGTGACGGAGAAAGGAGACAGCAAACCAAACTAAGCAACGGGTAGGTAACGTCCATGGAAGAAGCAGATGAGGCTGCGGGAACCTGCTAAGAGATGAAGGGCATGGCGTGGCTGGGGTGGGGCTTCCTGCACAGAGGGTGGGGATGATGGGAAAGTGGGCTTGGGAGCAGAGCTGGACAGAGGTCCTGCAAGGGCACACAGGGTAGCTGGGGACAGCACTTCAGGGGTGGGCCAAAGGGGAGAGGGAACAGGAAGCTGATCCTCAGGGCCAGGCGGGCCTCTGTGGGAGCCAATTTTGGCTTGAAAGAACAGTGTCAAAAGGGCAGTCAGTGCAAGGCTGGGAGCAGAGGCTGGCCCCACCTGGGGTCTAGCAGGGCCATGGAGAGGGACAGGACCCAGGGTAAGACTAGACGCTGCGGGGGAATGAAGGCAAACGTGCCAGTGTCCTGGGTGAAGGTGGCAGCGGCAGAGGCATGGGGGGGTGCAAGGTGGCCGGGGACAAGCGGAACAGCAGGCAGCACACCGTGGGGTATCCGAGAGCAAGAGCGATGGTGCAGCTCCCAGGTTTGGGGATGGATGTGAATATTCCTGTCACCTGAGAGGTGGGAGGTGCAAGCAAGTAAAGCAGTTCGGGACGATCAGGAATTGCAGTTTAGACAGTTTAGAAGCCCTGCCCGTCTCTGAGCCTCAGCTTCCTCATCTGTAGGAAGGAGGTGAGGCTGCAGGAACCCTCATCTCCAGAGTGGGGGTGGCACCAGTACTTACCTTGAGGGCACGCTACAAAAACTGGATAACATAAAGAGAAAGTACTTGGCACAGTGCCTGGCATACAAGTACTCAATAAACAGTAGTTACCATTATTAATGACACAGTAAGATGTAGATAAATGATTTTTGTTACAGGATGAGGGAGAGGAGTAAAAACGAACAAATAATAACAAGTCAAAGGCTCTCAGCACCCAGAGCCTCTTTTGCTCCCCCTTCCCTCACTGTTTGCCCATCAGCCCCAAATGGCTCCGAGGAACGATGGCTGGGAGAGCTGTGGGGGGACCTCACCAATGCTGCCTGGGTTACTGCCGCTGACATGTGGACCAGACAGCTAACGGCTGGGGTCGTCCTGCACGTTGTAGAGATTTAGTGCCGTCCCCACTTCTACCCACTACTTGCCAGGAGCACTTCCCTCCAGTTGTAACAATCAAAATTGCCTTCTGATACTGTCACATGTCCCCCAGGGGACAAAATCAGCCCGGCTGAGAACGCTGCTTTAAAGAACGAGCTGACACACACGTTTGCTTGTTTCCGGCCATGTGCTGTTCCCCAATCTCTGTCAACAGTCTTTCTACAAATGTCCCCATAAGGCTTTACAAAGGAGCACACCATGGTGCAGAGAGGGGACTTAACTCACCCCTGGTCACCCAGCTAGTACAGATTGGAGCAGGATTCGGACTCAGGTTGTTCGGGCTCTTAACCACTCTGTCCTATAGCTCTATAGTTTACAAGTAGATGGATAAAAAAATCACTCCAAGCCAGGGTGAGGACGATGTCTTGTACAGGGCAGCACCCTCAGGTCCTCTCGTGACATCAAGTTAGGAATGCCAGAGAAAATTTCCACACGCACCACTCTCAGTAATTAAACGCAACAACCGCCCAGTCTCTCAGGCCTTAGGAGCAGCCACCTTAATTAACCAATTCCACACTGCAGCCTCCTCCATCCCTCAAGCTCAGCATTCTTTTTCTTTTTTGGAGACAGTCTCACTGTGTCACCCTAGGTGGAGTGCTGTGGGGTCACAGCTCACAGCAACCCCTAACTCTTGGGCTTAAGCAATTCTCTTGCTTCGGCCTCCCAAGTAGTTGGGATTATAGGGGCCCACCACAACGCCTGGGTATTTTTTGGTCACAGTTGTCATTGTTGTTTGGCAGGCCCGGGCTGGTTTCGAACCCGCCAGCTCTGATGTATGTGGCTGGCGCCCTAGCCACTGAGCTATAGGTGCTGAGCCAAGTTCAGCATTCTTGATGGGCACTCCGCCAGCAGGTGGGAGCAAAACAGGTCTCCTAATGACAAGTCTGGTGAGTCAGGGAATTTGTAGGACAGAGAACCATTTTGGCAGGATGCCTTTGGGCTAAGGGATTTGTCCTGAGGTCGCCAACCCAAATTCTAACCCAGTGGTTCTATGGGTTGTGACCCACAGGAACTGTATTAAAGGGCCGCGGCATTAGGAAAGTTGAGAACCTCTGCTCTAACCTGATCCAAAGCTCATTCCTGCTCCATGAGGCCCAGCAACACTGCAGAACAACAATGACAATTATTGTTGTTGCTATAGCATTTTTCCAAGGGCCAGGCATAAAGTCAGTCATGTTCAGGTCACTGTCTCATTTAATTTTGCCTGCAAGGCAGAAATAATTCCCATTTTATAGATGGCACAACTGAGGCACACAGAAGGCAACGACCTACCTGCCCGAGGCCAGCCATGCCAGTTAATAATTGGCAGAGCCTAGATGTCATACCAGGCTTTCCCTCTACCCCACCAGCCCGTTCTGGCCCAGAAGCTGACAGAAGCATTTTCCATTTTAACCAAAATTAAAATAAAAATCCTCCTTACAGGAAAAAAAAAAAAAAAAAAGCCAGAGCCCAATCTCCTACCAATTGGAAATCAATCATAAAATAAGGCTTTAACTATTATATAGTCATAAAAATTAATTAATAAATTAAGTTAAAAAGAAAAGAAGGCAAGCTGAACACAGTGGCTCATGCCTGTAATCCCAGCACTCTGAGGCGGGTGGATGGCCTGAGCTCATGAGTTGGAGACCAGCCTGAGCCAGAGCGAGACTCCGTCTCTAAAAATAGCCGGGCGTTGTGGCAGGCGCCTGTAGTCCCTGCTACTTGGGAGGTTGAGGCAAGAGAGTAGCTTGATACCAAGAGTTTGAGGTTACTGTGAGCTGTGACATAGTGAGGCTCTGTCTCAAAAAAAGAAAAGAAAAGAAAAGAAAAGAAAAGAAAAGAAAAGAAAAGAAAAGAAAAGAAAAGACAAGACAAGACGGCAGCAGAATAATAGTCTTTGACGGGAACCAGGGTGGGAAAGGGAACAAGGGGAGAGTCATAAAACCCATTAGTGGGCAATCGGGGAAAATTTAACAGGGAGTATTTGTGAGATGACAGTATTTCATTGACGTTAATATGTGTTGAGTGTGACGATTACACATGGATATTGGAAAATATCCTACTTTTTTTTTTATTAGATCATAACTATGTACATTACTGCATTTTTAGGGAATATCCTGCTTCTTAAGAGATACAGACTGAAGTCTTTAAGGGTGAAGTGTCTCAGTGCTTACAACACAGTCTCAAATGGTTCAGAAAAAAAGTGTGTGTGCATGAGCGTGTGTAGAGACAGAGATCTCATGAGCAAATACGGCAAAATGTTAACACTGGTGAATCTAGGGAAAGGGCATATAGATATTTCCTTTACTGTTTCAACTTTTCGGTATATTTGAAATCTAAATTAAAAGTTGGGAAAACACTGAAAAGTCACTTAGAAAAGGTAAGGAAAGGCTACAGGGCGAGGCCTGCAGTTGTTTCCAAAGGCCCCTCCACCCATACAGAGCCCCAGCTACAGCCCACCACAGATCGCCCCACCTTAGCTGTAGCCAGGCCTCCCCCAGAGGGGAGCAGCTAGGAAGCCCAAATGCAGGCGGGCCCTTCTCTCTGGCCACAGGTCTGTCTGCTAGTGTGGGAGTGACTCCAGAACTCTCGACAGGCTGTCCTCCCCACCCTCCAACCTCAGAGCTGCCCCCTTTACAGCAACGCTACTCACTCGGTTCCAGCTGTGGAGTGCTCTAATGAAGGGACTTCAGCAAAGATTCTGGAAGCATCTAAACTAAAGCCACCTGACCCGACTCAAAACTGCCCCACAACAATCAGAGTGTGACTGCTGTGTCCAACTGACCTGACCACCGTGGGAGAGGCACCGCCACAGAACTGCCACAGTCAGACTGGGAAGGCGGTGCCGGGAAGCTCGTGAGGACCCCGGGGGCTGTGCATCCCCACGAAGTGTCTTCCCACTCAGAGTGAGCCCCCAGGCCACCAGCAGGTGTGTCACACAGACCAAAGGGCTCTAGGACAGGCACAAACCAGCCTGGAGACAGCTTCTCCAGGACCTACACACTGGACAGGGAGAGAGAGGAAAGGGCCCATGAGCAGCAGGTGGCTAGATCCATGCTGAACACCACGTTCCCTCCACAGCAGTGGCTCTCAAAGGGGGTGACTTGCCCCCCCCCCAGCAGATGTGGCAATGTCTAGCCATGTCTGGAGATATTTTTGATTATCATGAGAAGGAGGACGCTACTGGGGTAGGGGCCAGGAATCAGTGCCCATCACCATGTATTATCCAGCCCTTGTGTCCACAGTGCCGAGCGTGAGAAGCCCAGCTTGGAGGCCACCTCAGAGTGGCCAATGGCACCAGGCTCTTTCCATAACTCTGGGCCTTTGCATCTACTATTCTTTCTGCCTGCAAGGTCCTTCCCTCCCTGATTCCTGAGACCAAGTCCTGCTGAATGTCCTCTGCTCTACAGACACCTTCTCTTGGCTGCCTAGGGGCTGTGTTTACACGCTGCCTGGATTCCTCCATTCACACCACTGCCCAAGATTGCACCTGAGTGTCTGAGTGTCTGTTTCTACCACCAGACTGGAAGCTCCCAGGGCAGGTCAGAGGGTGGCTTCGAGGCTCTTGTGGGCCCCAGGCAGCCTTATTCACAGAGACATTAAAATGAACCCACATCTCTCATTACACGTAATCCTCAACTAACGCCTAAGAGTAGAAGAAGCTGATGCATTTTTTTTTCCAGACCCCTAATATTTTTGTGGACCCTGAAAAAGCCTGTAGATCTTAGACTCTGGGCTAAAGAATCCAGACAAAGGACATGCCACTGCCAGCCAGGTCTGGGGCTCCATGACTGGGTGAGTGAATTGAACAGGTTACATTCAGTTGGGAACCACAAAGGAAGCCCCAGCCTGTGAATGTCCTCACCTTGGAAGATCCTGGGGCATCAAGGAACTGGAGGAGCCTGTTTGTGTGGACGATGTTCACGTAACTGCATTGGCACAAGGCATTTGTTAGAGCTTCTGGTTTAAAATATTTAACCTTATTATTCTCACCCAAGTGGTAGAAAAAGTCACTCAGAACTCACAATCTCTCCTGGCCCTGAATTGTGGGAAACCTGTCTTCTTACAGCTAGGCAACAGCAACTGCAGGCCTGCTCCGAGGGCCTCTGCAGTTCACGTGGAAAGGTGCAGACAGGAAGGGAATGTGGAGGCCGAGAAGGTTTCCTGGACTGCACCAGAACACTCGGTCCAGGGCTATATACTTAGGCTCTGTAGTTCTGAACAAGGGGACACGTGGGTGGAGGTTTCATCTACGCACAGTAGGGGAATAAGGAGAGAAGGAAAGAGAGGCATCTTTTGGCTTAATTTAAAAGGAGATTCTTTTTTCTTCCCAGGGAACAGCTGGAGCCCTGAAACCTAGCCAAGTCAGAGCATGAGACCTGAAGTCAGGAACCAGCACGCCTACAAAATCTAGCTGCAGATCTTCCTCTAATTCAGTCTGACTCATGACCTTCAGCCTCTGGCAGGTTCCAGAAGGGTTGGCAATGCAGGATCCAGAGCCCTTGTCTATTTATAAGCCAAAGTAAGGGCTGGAATCATCAGTCCTGAGTGGGTCCAAGTACCCCCTCGCATTTGGGAGTGAGGCCTCCCAGGCCTGACCGACCTTCCCTGTGCACCTGGCAGGAAGCTTCCTCAGCAAAGATTCCCACGTGAGCTGGTGGCAGAAGGACCCTCCCTCTCTCCTGGATACCAAACAGGCCCCAGTGAGCTGACAGAGCCCCTGACGGGAAACCTCAGTTTGCCTTGCGGGTCAGTCATCTTAGAGACTAGAGGTAAAGTCAACTTTAAGCAGATGGGGGCCATTGCCAGCCAGATAATCTGGAGTAAGGAGCCTGGCCCTGAGGTTCTGCAGCGCCTGGGTCAGGTCCAGAGAGCAGGGCCAGAATGGAAATTTCAACCCTTGCAAGCTCCATCAACTCTGCTGTCGACAGCTATGTTAGCTCTTGCAGGATCACAATTTAAATTTTTAATTAAATTGGGAAATGTAAAATTATTTCCAAGAGGAAGTGGTGAAAAAAAATGGAGTGCTATTTGTTTACCAGGAATAGGCCATTCATATTTCTCCACAAGCGGCGCAAGGTGCCTTTGTTCAGAACCACATTATTCCCAGGGACAAGCCTCACGCTCAGTGGCACCTGGGGAGCCCCGAGGGTCCTCCCAGACAGCCCTGCCTCCAGCCCCTCTTTCTTTGCCCTACTCCCCTGCTTTGCTTCCCCTCATTAGTCTCCTATAGTTGATTCAAATAAATAAGCTTCCTGAACTGAGTTCACTGCATCCCCTCAGAGCCCCAGCCCCGGGAAAACCTCCAGCTTCCCTGGTGGGAGGAGTGAGTCATTAAGTCAGCCAGGTCACCTGCAGGGTAGGGGCTGCTGCCCCCCCCCCCCCGGGGTCCCCTCCTCTCTGCCCAGCTCTGGGGACCATCATCCTCTTAAGCAGCTTCTTGGGTAAAACTCCTTCAATCAGACTCCTAAGAAAAAGTTTTAAAAAGCCATTGCCTCTTTCCAGTAGGCTCTCAGCCGGCAGGTATATGCTAATTTGCATAAAAATATAGGTGTGTCTGTTTACTTGCAAATATACCTAACTGTGCTACAGACCCACAGCAAGAGCTCAGTGGCCCCACAGCCCACAAGCTATGCTGTTTGAGAAACTGCCTCTGCTCCACCGTACAGGCAGCGGCCTTCCAGCTCCTTCCCCTCCAGCTACTCAGAACAAAACATAATCCAAGGAAGGAGGAAACCTCCCCTGGGCAGCTGCTGAGGACTCAGTTTCCTTCCTCCCCAAATGTTTAACAAGCTGATAATCAAAATCAAAAATGTTTTAAACAAAGACCCCTTCAGAATCTCCCATGCGTTTATTCCATTAACTTGCTAGGGGAAATGCTGTCAGGATGAAAACTCCTGCTGGGACCCAAGACCTTCTCCAGTCTGGAGGCTGGGACAGCTCAGCTGGAGCTGAAGGGAGGGAAAATTAGGAAAAATGCACTGTGCTCAAGGAGACTGTAGGACACAGCACCAGGTGCAGCAGGAGTCCACCCACAGCCCCCTGGAGGGTTTGCTCAAGGCTGACTGCATCTTGCAAAAGCTCAGGAGAGCAGATAGGAACAGGCATGGAAGCTGCAGGGGAGTAGAAAGGCTCTAAGAAGAAAGAAACTGCCCCCACTCTCCATGGATGCAGGCACAAACACCCAGACCTGGGCACACCCTGGCAATCCGGTTCAGGAGCCACATCCCCATCACCCATCTGTAATGACATCTCTCACTCCCAAAGCTGCAAAACCAGTAGTCACCAAACCACTGAAAGCGAGCAGAAGCTTCTGGCAAAACTGGCCTGTTAAGAGCTCTCCTGGCAAAAAGACTCCTGGTTTTCCAGGCCAACAACTCACCGAAGACTGTCATATTTCACAAAATGAAACCCAGGAGTCTTTTCATAAGCCCATATTCATGCAAACAGCATCTGACCTCATGCAAAAGCTCTCAGCTGAGAGGATAAACCTTACATCAAGGTTCACTGAGAGAGAGGTTAATTGCCCATTAGCTGGATATTTCTGAGGATTAGAATTCGTTTTGGGCTCAGTGCCCGTAGCACAGTGGTTACATACACTGGGGCTGGCGGGTTCAAACTCAACCCGGGCCTGCTAAGGCAACAATGACAATTGCAACAAAAAAATAGCGGGGCATTGTGGTGGGCGCCTGTAGTCCCAGCTACTTGGAGGCTGAGGGAAGAGAGTCATTTAAGCCAGTGGTTCTCAACCTTCCTAATGCTATGACCCTTTAATACAGTTCCTCATGCTGTGGTGACCCACAACCATAAAATCATTTTTGTTGCTACTTCATAACTGCAATTTTGCTACTGTTATGAATCATAACGTAAATATCTGATATGCAGGATGTATTTAGGCACACAGGTTGAGAACCGCTGGCTTAAGCCCAAGAGGGTTTTTTTGCAGTTTTTGTCCGGGGCTGGGTTTGAACCCGCCACCTCCAGCATATGGGGCCAGCACCCTAGTCCATTGAGCCACAGGCGCCACCCAGCCCAAGAGTTTGAGGTTGCTGTGAGCTGTGACGCCACAGCACTCTACCCAGGGAGACAGCTTGAGATTCTATCTCATAAAAAACGAACAAATAAACCAAACATTTACTATATTATGTCTTACCTCTCTGTGCTGTGGGTATATGCGGGGGTTAGGGTCACAGTATGTACACTTCTTTTCCTGAACCATTTGAAAGTAAGTTGCAGGAACAGTATCAGGACACTCTGCTAAGTGCCTCATCACAGATCTCCTAAGGCCATTCTCCTACATAACCACAATACCACCATCACAGGCTGGGTGAGGTGGCTCGGTGGCTCATGCCTATAATCCCAGCACTCTGGGAGGCCGGGGTGGGTGGACTGCTTGAGCTCAGGAGTTGGAGACCAGCCTGAGCAAGAGTGATACCTCCCTCTCTAAAAACTAGCCAGGTGTTGTGGGAAAAAAGAAAAAAATAGAATACACTATTATAGCAGGGAGTTTAACATTGACACCCTAGTATCTCTGATGTACAGCCCATATCCAAACTTCTCCAATTTCTCTCCCTTTCAATTTGGGCTTTACTGGTTTTTTGTTTTGTTTTATTTTTGAGACAGGCGTCTCACTAATGTCACCCTCGGTAGAGTGCGAGGGCATCACAGCTCACAGCAACCTACAATTCTTGGGCCTTCGCAATTCTCTTGCCTCAGCCTCCCAAGTAGCTGGGACTACAGGCACCCACCACAACGCCCGGCTACTTTTATTGTTGCAGTTGTCATTGTTGTTTAGCTGGCCCGGGCCAGGTTTGAACCCTCCAGCCTTGGTATATGTGGACAGCACCGTAAGCATGGTGCTACAGGCACTGAGCCAGCTTTACTGGTTTTTAATCCAGGATTTGATCAGGGATCTCAATTTCATCTAGTTCCTATGCTCTTTAACCTCCTTAGACTGAAGTGTCCACCAGCTTCCCTTTGCTTATTGTGATATTAGCATCTTTTAGAGTCTAAGAGCACTGCCTTTAGGATGTCCCACAATCTTTATCCAATTGTTCCTTATAATTAGATACAGATTAAACATTTTGGCAAGAAACTACCCTAGCTGACGTTATCAAGGTCCCGCTGGAGGTGTACGGTGCCGTTCTGTCCCAAGTCTAGTAATGCTGGGTTTAACATCTTAGTTATCTATCAAAGTTTTAAACGTATAAAATTAAGAGTAAATATCTTAGAGGAAAATACAAGAAAACAGTAGGAAAAAAATAAAATAAAGTGAAAACTAGAAGTCATAAAAGATTTAAAAATCTGATTACATAAAAATAAAAACTCTGCATGGAAAAAACAACACAATCAATAGAAAAATAGCAAATTGGGGAAACATCACAGCCATAGGACAAACTTCCTTAATACATAAAGAGCACCTATGGATCAATAAGAAAAAGACTGCCAACTCAAAAAAGCAATGAGCAAGGGATATACAGTTGTATCCTTTGGGGACTGGTTCCAAGAATCCCCTCAGACACTAAAATCCATGGATTCCCAGATCCTTATAAATGATGTAGTATTGGCATAAACCTAAGTACACCCTCCCACATATTTTATTTTTATTTATTTTTTTGAGACAGAGTCTCACTATGTTGTTCTCGGTAGAGTGCTATGATGTCACAGCTCACAGCAACCTCAAACTCTTGGGCTTAAGCAATCCTCTTGCCTCAGCCTCCCGAGTAGCTAGGACTACAGGTGCCCGCCACAATGCCCGGCTATTTTTTTGTTGTAGTTGTCATTGTTGTTTGGCAGGCCTGGGCTGGGTTCGAATCTGCCAGCTCCAGTGTATGTGGCTGGCACCCTAGCCGCTGAGCTACAAGCACTGAGCCTAAATCATCTCTAAATTACCTATAACATCTAATACAAAGTAAATAGCTGCTATGCTGTATTTGTTCTTTAAGTTTGTATTTTTTTTTATTATTATGCTGTTTTCTTTTTTCAAAATATTTTCCTGATTGGTTGAATCCCCAAGGACATAGAACCCAAGGATGTGAAGGGCCGACTGTAATAGTGTTCCTAAATGGCTCCTTTTGTTTGTATTTTTTGAGGAGCAGTTTTGCTATATCAACTAGCTGGTCTCAACTTCTTGGTCTCAAGCAGTCCTTCCACCTCAGCCTCCTGAGTAGCTGGAACTACAAGGTGTGTGCCACTGCATTCGGCTAAAAAATGCCTCTAAAGAAATAAAATGATATACTTCTTCATAAGGAAAGTGGAAATTAAAACTTCCACTTCTCATCTATCACACTGGCAACAGCTGAGATGTAAAGAAAAAAAAAATTTTTTTTGAGACAGAGTCTTGCCCCTGCTGGAGGACAGGTGCTGTCATCACAGCTCACTGCAAACTCAGACTCCAGTAACTGGGACAACAGGCAGGTCTCCAACTCCTGAGCTGAAGTGATCCTCCCCCTTTGACCTCCCTGAGTGCTAGGATAACATGTGTAAGCCACTGCATCCAGCCAGGTATTCTTATATAATGTTAGTGCACATTTAAAATGTTACTATCTCCATGGGAGACAATTCGGCAATACTAAAATTTTAAACATTTACATTTTGCCCTATCACAGTAACAAAAGACAGAAACCTGGTCACCAATTGGGGATTGGCTAATAAAAACTTAAAAAAATTAAAGTGTAGGCTCAGTGCCTGTAGCTCAGGGGTGAGGGTGCCCAGCCATATACACCAGGGGTGGCGGGGTCAAACCCGGCCTGGGCCTGCTAAACAACAATGACAACTATAAAAAAAAAAAAAAAAACAGGCACTGTGGTGGGTGCCTGTAGTCTCAGCTACTTGGGAGACTGAGGCAGGAGAATCACTTAAGCCCAGGAGTTTGAGGTTGCTGTAAACTGTGACACTACGGCATTCTACCGAGGGCAACACAGTAAGACTCTGTCTCAAAAATAATAATAATAATAATAATAATTAAAATAGCCAATCAATAAAATGCCATGGAACCATTAAAATAAGGGAGTTGGTTTTATATGACCTTAGAAAAGTCACCTAACATTTCTATGTCCTAATTTACTCATCTTCAAACTGTGGACAATAAAAGTACTTAATTAATAGGATAAGTGTGGGTAGTAAATGAGTTAACGTAAGTAAGAAAGCATTTAGAGCAACACCCAGCTCACAGTCAGTATTCAGGAGGTATTAGCTAAATGACAACAATGACAACTATGAGGATGATGATGATGGCATGGAATGAGTTAAGCAAACTCAGTTAAGTAAAAAATGCACAATGCAGAACACTGTACATTATATTGTTGAAAAAACATACATACTAATATCATATATGTATGCAGTCATGTGTGAGCACAGTGTGCTAATGTAAGTGTGCAGTGTCTCTGGTTCAGAAACAAAAGGCTTTGGTTAAAGGCAGTCACTTTGGGGAAGAGGAACAGAGTGGCTGTGAATCCAGGGAGGGACAAAGACTTAGCTTTCACCATACAGCCTCTTGAATTTTATACTATGTCTATTACTGTATATACTCGAGTATAAGCCGAGTTTTTTCTGGCACAAAATTTGTGCCGAGTTCGGGTTTTTCAGCACAAATTTTGTGCCGGAAAAAACTCGGTTTATACTCGAGTATATACGGTACCTACTTTTAAAAAAAGGGCCAGTTGTGGTAGCTCATGCCTATAGTCCCAGTACTTTGGGAGGCCAAGGTGGAAGGCTCTCTTGAAGCCAGAAGTTTGAGACCAGACTGGGCAACATACCAAGACCCCATTGCTACAAAAAATTTTAAAAATTGGGCAGGCCTGGACAGGCACGGTGGCTCACACCTATAATCCTAGCACTTTGGGAGGCCTGTAGTCCAAGCTACTCAGAAGGCTGAGATGGGAAGATCATTTGAACCCAGGAGTTCAAGGTTGCATGAGCTATGACTGCACCACTACAATCTGTCACACCAAACTGTCACCAGCCTGGGTGACAGGTGAGACCCTGTTTCTAAGAATTAAAAAAAAAAAAAAAAGTTGTTTTTTAAAAGAAGTGGACTGGGTTCAGATCAGAATAAAAGAACATCCTTCATCCGGGTGGTCCTACCAGCCCAGCAGTGTCAATGTTGAGAACTTCCGTCTCTGACCATCACCACCCAAGGGCCTAAAGGACCTTCCTGGGCAAGGAGGTCAAGGCTAAACTACCTCCTTGGAAACTGCTCCATGGTTTGCTGGTGGTTAGCAGGAAGAATGTGAGAGGTGTTTGATCCACAAGGGATCCTGATCTCCTCAGGAAGCTCTGCTGGCAAAATCTAGGATTTCAGAACGACCAGGCAGTAACTTCATCTCCCTGAGGTTGTTATTCAGTTCAGGGACGTGGACCACTGGGAGTCCAGCAGCAGGAAGCATGTGGGTTGGATACTTGGGCGACACGCAGGCCTGCGAAAACCTTAATTGGAGCTGCTTTCAAAGCCTGCTACCCAGCTCTCCATGTGGGAGGGGATATGGAAGTGGGTCACATTCTCCCAGCTGAAACAGCATCACTGCCAGCTCCAGTCTCACTTGAAGATGCCCAGGTGTACAGAGTGACCTGGGCTCCTGGCTGTGCAGGCCGTCCTCCTAGTCAGACGGTGGGCAGTGCCACATCCCCACTCTGGACTGAAGGGGCAGCTGATTAGCACCGGGAGCTATACTGGGAGACAGATCAGGGGCTGGTGACAATAACATCACCCAGGGACATGCCATGCTGTCCCAGCAGCTTCCACTCACTCTGAACGTGGGCTGCTGCCTCTGCCAGCCCTTTGCCCTCTCCTCCCCAGCCCTGGCTGCAGGGGGAGAGGAAGAACGCCGTGTGCTTTCACATGGACTGCTGGCCCTCCCTGACCTTGGTCTTTGAAGAGACCTGGAGGCCTGTTGCTGGGCAGACTAGGAGAAGAAAGAAGTCTGCACATATTGACCCAAGTGAGGGCCTGAGGACACAGTTGTCCACATGCATCGGTTCTTTCAGGAACCCTGCAGGCCCACCAGAGAGCCCACCTGCCACCATATGTCTGCTTTCCAAAGTCGGCAGGGAGGGATGTGTTGAGCAGGAAGAGAATTCCAGAGAGACAAGGTCTGGAGTCTGTTACATAAGAAAGGCACTGGGTTGGTGGTATAACTTCAAAATCCAGTCCCCCAGGCAAAAACTTTGGAAGGAGACCCTCGATGTAATCATTTCTCCCTGATTTGAACTCCAGTAGTAGTCTAAGGGTTAAAGGCTCTAAGCAGGACCGGAGTCCTTGCTAACCACTGCTGCCAAGGTGCTCACTGTTTCTAAAGATGCCGGTACCAAGGGCAGCTTTCCTGAGCGTGACACAGAGGGCTCTACCCTATTATCTCATCCCTGCTCTTCCGGGAAGTCAACACAGCCCTCTGCCTGCACGCAGGTAACCACCGGGGGGATGTGCACATCTGGAAGTTATATCCTGACTCTCCTGAGAGCTTAAAGCGGTCTTGCCAGATCATGCTTTCTCATCCACATGACCCCAACTATATAATGAGCCTCTTAGCCTTTGACTACAAGCTTTGTAAAGGGAAGAACTATTTTTACCCTGCTAACCACAGCATTCCCAGTACCTGCGATCATGCCCAGATTGTGGTAAAGCTTCAACAAATATCTATTAAATCAATCAATGAATCACTCAAAGGAAGATAAGAGAAGTGAAAGACACCTGCCCTTCTTGGTACCTCTGTGTTATGGATTTATATTAGAAAGGACATCAGAGCCAAAATTAGAAACCATGCCCTCTAACACCCAAATGGCCCTGCCACTGATGTCCCCTATCATGTGATGACACACAAGTGCTTATAGGAGCTGACACCGTACAGCACGACCGTGAACACTGGCGACACAGTCTCAATCCTTAAGAAACTTCAGAGGAGGACAAACAATGTTTTGATCCAGCTAAGCCCACCACAGAAGGACAGCCTGCCCTCCGAGGACTGCAGCCTTCTCCTTTTTAACGAGGAGGCTTCATGGAAGACTGAGGCATAACAGATCTTTAATAACAGTATAACAGCAGTGGGTGCTCAGGTCCCTCTCATAAGAGAGGTTCAAAAGCACTTTGGCTCAAACATCATAATGCCCCTGGGAACTGTGAAGGCACAAGTGTCATTATCCCCATTTATAAGCAAGGAAAGTAAGGCAAAGAGAGGTTAATTAGCTTGCCCAAGGTCAGACAAGAAAGGCAAAGGAACTTTGGAGCAGCCAGTGAGCTGACTCTGACTATTCTAAGGCTGTCACCTATACTGGGCTGAAGTATAGCTTCTTTCCTTCTATTTAGCTTCTGCTGAGAAACAATATATAATGTGGTGCACAGAGCTTGTCTTGGGAGCCATCTGGCCAGGTTTGAATTCCAGCTGTGTCCCTGAGGAGCTGGGCCTCAGACACATCCTTACCCTGCCTAGGACTCAGCTTCTGAACTGTGAATTGGTAATACGCATGTATCTTAAAACTACAGTGAGGGCTCGGCACCTGTGGCCTGAGCAGCTAAGGCACCAGCCACATACACCTGAGCTGGCGGGTTCAAATCCAGCCTGGGCCCGCCAAACAACAGTGATGGCTGTAACCAAAAAATAGCCAGGCATTGTGGCGGGTGCCTGTAGTCCCAGCTACTTGGGAGGCGGAGGCAGGAGGATCACTTAAGCACAGGAGTTGGAGGTAGCTGTGAGCTGTGATGGCATAGCACTCTACCCAGGGCGACAGCTTGAGGCTCTGTCTTAAAAAAAAAAAAAAAAAACTACAGTGAGGATGGAATGAGATAGTGTATTTATGCCACTACCATTCATTTCTCATTTTCTTTTTTTTTGAGGCAGAGTCTCACTCTGTCACCCTGGGTAAAGGGCTGTGGAGTCATAGCTTACAGCAACCTCAAACTCTCTTGGGCTTAAGTAATCCTCCTGCCTCAGCCTCCTGAATAGTTAGGCCGACAGATGCCCATGTCAGCGCTCATCTAGTTTTTCTATTTTTAGTAGGGACAGGATCTTGCTCTTGCTCAGGCTGGTCCCAAATTCCAGAGCTCAAGCAATCCACCCACCTCGTGTGGGTATTACAGGCCTGAGCCACGACGACTGGCCCATTTCTTATTTTGCAAATGAGCACACACTACTCTCACAGTAAGAAAACCAGTTGCATGAGAAAAAAAAGTTGCACCCACCCTGCGTTCAGTTTTTATGAGTCTAGAAATGATATAGGAGTAATAAGCTTTTCAGAGACTGCCAATGAAATGCCCCAGGACCCCGAAAGTGACCTGCAACACAAAAGTCCTATTTGATTCCCACTAATTCATGTTGGCCTCTCAAGGTTAGCATCCCCCCAAGTGGGGATGTCCAAGTGGGGATCTGAAAAGCTGGTCAAATGCACCTACTCTAAAAAGACCAACCCCAACCCCAGATTCCTGGTAAGCTGAGCCCTTGGGTTTGAAATGCCATTTCTCTGAATGCTCTGCTGACCTTCCTAATTCTACTCAGCCCTAAACAAAAGCAGCAGATGCTTTTAAGGTACAACCATGCTCCTGATCAAGTGATCACATGGGAGGTGTTCAGAGGTGATAGTGTAGTCTGGTGATACTTGGCAGGAAACTGGAAGAGAAGTGAGGGTGAAGGGGGCAAAGCTGTCAGTCAGTTTTGATATGCCCGCAACGAAGAAATTCTTCATACGTGCACCCTCAAGGCACACACGAAAAACAGCAATAAAACTGCAATGTTCCTTAAGAGTCACTGCCAAGATAAGAAGCCTTAACTCATACAGACAGCAGAGAACATGGACATCCCGCTGCAGAAGACAAGTCGCTAAGTGCCGATAACACTCGCTCAACTCAGGAAACATCTGGTGATGTTTCTTTCTCAGGGAGAAAGAAAGCTCAATGGAATCTGCAGGACACACAGACACACACCCCAGGACCTTCATCACCCTGACTGACGGTTCCATCTCTTCTGGGTACCCAGGCCAGAGAAAGAAGGGGTGTGATGGGAAGAAACTCAATACTGTCAGTTTGTCGCCTCCAAAAGCCTTCCCATTCCAACTGTTCTCTCTAGCATCCTGTTCTTCTTCCTAGTATGGACTCAAATATTCTCTGAGACTCTCAGGAAAAGTTCTCATGCAGCAACTTCCCAGTGTTTTGAAATTAGGGGTAGAGGCCAGGTATGGTAGCTCATGCCTGCAACCCTAGCACTCTGAGAGGCCAAGGTGGATAGGTCAGGAGTTTGAGACCAGCCTAAGCAAGAATAAGATCCATCTTTATCAAAAACAGAAAAATTATCTGGGCATGGTGGTGCATGCCTATAATCTAAGCTACTTGGGAGGCTGAGGCAGGAGGATTGCTTGGGCCTGGGAGTTTGAGGTTACTGTGAATGAGGCTGAGGCCACGGCACTCTTGCCCAGGCAAAAGAATGAGACTCTGTCTCTAACAAACAAAAAAAAAAATTAAGAGGGCGGTGCCAGTGGCTCAAAGGAGTAGGGCGCAGGCCCCATATGCTGGAGGTGGTGGGTTCAAACCCAGCCCTGGCCAAAAACTGCAAAAAAAAAAAAAAAATTAAGAGAAAAAAACCAAACAACATACCATGACCCCAGATCCTCCTTGCTCACCAGTCCCTGTGGGCTTATCACTATTTCCTTCCTCTCTGCCCGTGAAGCTGTCCCTCTGGATCATTACCTGTCTCCACTTAAATGTTGCCTCCTCAGAACCAGCTCAAGTTATGACCCTAACCCTCACCCGGCTACTCCATCTCCTCGCCCTATTTTATTCTCCCCACATCTTTTCACTATCCTAATTCTTTTGATCAATTTCTTATTTGTTTACCACCTGTCTCTCCCACTAGAAGATAAACTTCATTAGACCATGCACCTTGGCCACCTTGGCAATCCTGTTCTTCACTACATCCCTAGCACCTATGACAGAGCCTAACATGCAGATGGTTCATAGGTCAATTCAGACAATAGCATTCAACTATTGTCTGAATGCTTCCAAAAACAAAACAGTAGACAAAAAAAAAAACAACAACAAAATATCCGCTCTCAAAAAGCTTAAATTCTTGTGGGAGATAAGGAGATAAATAAATAAAGGTAAAATAATATTTAATACTTCAACAAGTACATACTAAGTGCAAGGTGCTATTCTGAGCATCTGATAGGTACTATTTAATTTAATGCTCCCAACAACTCCGTGAGGGAAGAATTATTACCATACAGATGGGGACATTGAGACACAAAGTGGTTAAGTTACCTCCTGAAGACTGTGTTGCTCATGGTGGCAAAACCAAGAGATCCAAACCCAGATAGTCTTGATACAAAGTCCACGTTCTGATTAAGAGCTACACTTCATATTTGCTGAGTGTCGAATAACTACTTGGTCAGCACCCTCAGCAGCTGTTCCCTGTAGGCAGGGCTGGAGAGAGAGCAGACCCATCAAGTAAGGGCTACCCTATCCTTTGAGCAGGGTGAATGCGAGACTGCTAGGCTTACCACTGTGTTCCATTCCAAATGAGGATTTTGCAAGGAAGAATGTTCTGATGAAATGACAGGGACAGGGACAGGAGTCCTGGGTTCTAGTTTTAGGTGCTATGAGACGTCAGGCAAGCCAACCAATATTTGATAAGTTTACACTTTGTGCAGGGCACCGATCTAGACCCTGTGAGGGAGGCAGAGATGAGTTCAGTAGAGTCCTAGCCTCAGAAAGTTTAGAGTCGCATACATAAGCATGCAGCTAAAATGAGGCTGAAAGTGACAGCCAGCACGAGAAAATGTATAAACTGTTGAGACTATACAGGAGTTACCCATCTTGAGAAGCCACAGGTGTCCAACCATAAAAGAGGGTCCTGGGCTATGTACCCCCCAAGGTCCTTTCATTCTGACATGTTCTGACGGCACAGATTGGGAGCAGCACGGAGATCAAGTTTTACGCTGATTAATAGCTGAAGTTCACCGAATTGTCCTCCCACCTACCAAGAGAACAGTCCAATTTCTTTGTGTAACGCATTACAACAGAGGCAGAACAATAATGCCCCCCTTTAAATAATGCAACCCAATGCAGGTACCAAGCCCAGTGCGTTCTGCCCTCCTTTACCTCTAACTGGTTTGTAAACCCACAAACCCTCTTCAGTCAAGGAAGCGGGGACCTGTTCTGTAAGCATGTTGTTCTAACACAGGGACTGTTTTGAGATAAAAGTAAACTCAAGAACAGGGATCTTGGGCAGCACCTGTGGCTCAACGGAGTAAGGCGCCAGCCCCATATGCTTGGAAGTGGTGGGTTCAAACCCAGCCCCAATCAAAAACTGCAAAAAAAAAAAAAAAAAAAAAAAAAAAGAACAGGGATCTTACCTCATCCATGTCATTTTCCTGGACACTAGCACAGTGCCTGGCTCATTGAATGAGGTGTGCTGAACTAAGCACGGCCAGATTTAGAGATTCTCCACCAGACATCTAACTCAGCATTCCCCAAAGTTTTGTTTTATAGTGGAATAAGAGACTTGATTTCATCTCTTACCTTCTGCTGCTACCACCTTGGTCCCCCCAACCACCATCATCTCTTGCCAGGCAGCTGTAAGAGTCTGTCTCTTAACTGGTATGTCCATCTCTACCTTTGCACCTTTCAATCCTGTCTCTATACAGCAGCCAGAACAATCTTTTAAAACCAATCAGATCGTGTCATCTCTCTGTTTAAAACCCTCCAATGGCTCAAAACCTATGAGACCCAGCAAAAGCAGTACTAAGATGAAGCTTATAGCAATAAATGCTTACACCAAAAAAAGCAGAAAAACTTCAAAGTACTCCAATGGCTTCTAACAGTTCTTGGTATAAAACCCACACTTTATTACAACCTAAAAAAATATTTTGTCTATTTAGAGAGAGCTTCTCAATCTATCACCCAGGGCAGTGGTGGGACCATAGCTCACTGCAGCCTCCAACTTCTGGGCTCAAGGGATCCTCCCATCTTAACCTCCTGAGTAGCTAGGATTATAGACACAAACTATCACACCAGGCTCTAAAATCCTTTTTTTTTTTTTTTTGGCCTACAGATCCTTACATGTCCTGGCCTCCACCCACCTTCACAGCACTTACCACTACTGAAATTATTTTGTCCACTTATTTATTTAATTACCGTTTGTCTCCCCTCCTCTTTAGAATATCATCTCCAGGAGGGCAGGAACTGGGTCTGTCTTCACCACTGAAGCCCCAGTACATGGAATGGTACCTGGTACATAATATGTGCTGACCATTGAATGAATGAATCTCCATTGAGATGACTTGCATTTACAAGGGAGGACCACTAATTCCATCAGAAAACCATGAATGACACACTGGCACTTAACAGCTGGTACTTTTACTTATGATTCAAAGTCCTGCTTAAGATCCAAGGAGGCTGTTGGTATATCTGGACACTTAAATGGCACAAGAGATCACTTATCACTTAGGGCTTAAAGCCAGGAACTAGAGCCCAGTGGTTGTAGCAGAGCTAAGAGCCAAGGCCCTAGGGAACAGAACCTCAAGACAAACTCTGACTTACACCTAGGTCCCTTACTAACACACCCTGTGCCTCAATTTACCCTGCCGTTGGCTAGGCATGTTTCCCTAAGTTTTGTGAGTGACAGGAGACAAAATAATTAACAGCTATAGCACACTCAGATCCTCAGATAGGAGGTGCTGCTAGCCACATGTCTCATTATACATAAAACTCTTGATTTGCTGCCAACCCTGCCCCTCTGGCCTTCCCGGGGCTAACCAGACAACAGGCACTGCTCAGACAAGTTCAGCACACAAGACAGAGGGAGGGATGTAAGGCCTAACAGAGGTTAGGTGTCCAGACCTAAGAGTCTTGGTTACCAGGTTCAAGAAAAAGGAATGTGGTTGAAGTGGAGGGATGAAAAGGAGATGAGAAGTGCAATTTTGGGCTCCAAGTGGTTAATTTTGCGGTTCACGTATACACACCTGCCATACAGGTGAGATATGTGCCTCCAGTGTGTACCTTCCAGGAACACTCATCAGGGAGAGGACAGTTCAATCTAAGTAGAGAGAGAGGAAGGGGGGCCCAGTAGCCAGACGGTGGCAGAATTAGTTTGGAGAAATATGGAGAGTCAGAATGCTAGGAGTGGGGCGCAGGTGAAGGAAGAGAGGGGACCAGAGGGACCAGGAGAGTAGACAGATGACAACCGCCCTTGCCGTAAGGTGAGCAACAGGGTGGGTGGCTTGGACACCTGTGGAGGCGACCCCTGGGCGAAGGTGAGGAAGGCAGGAGGATGGCCTGAGGCTGGAGGCGGCGGCAGCTGGGCAGGGCGAGGCCAGGCCCAGACCAGGGCGCCGAGCTGTCGGGGCCGGGCCGGTGGGTCCGAGCCGGGTCGGGGGCGCCCTCGGTGGCCCCTCCCCGGGAGACAAAGGGCCGGTGGCTCCCCTGATCCCCGGTGCGGCGCGGGCCGGGGTCTGCGGGCGCAGGCCGGCCTTGGCGCTTACCTGGGCCGCCCGACCCGGCTGGGCCGGCGGGGGCTGCGGGTCCGGAGCGCAGCGCGCGGCGGCCTGTTCCGGGGCGCGCTCAGCCCGAGCAGCCGCGGCGGCGGCGGAGGCAGCAGCAGCAGCACCAGCAGCAGCAGGAGCGGCCGCCTCAGCCTCCGCCTCCCGCTCGGTGAGTCACAGCGGAGGGGAGGGAGGGAGGCGCCAGGCCGCCGAGGGAGGGACCGGCGGAGGGGGCGGCATCTGGCCCCGAGCGGGCGGCGGAGGCACTGAGACGGCAACGCCCCGAGGGAGGTGGCCGCGGAGGGCTGGGCTCCGGGGCGGGGCCCGCGGGGGTGGGCGGGTCCTTGGCCGCTCATTGGTTAACTCAGCCTGTTAGGCGGGACTTTAGGTTAAGTGGCGGGGCTTGCGCGGCGTATGTGGGCGCTCATTGGGTTCTTCGGGCTGAGGAGTGTGGCCAGAGGTCTGGGGGCGGGGCCACGAGGTGAGTGTCTGGAACAGGGTAGCCGGTAGTGGCCGAGTCCGTGCTGCGACCAAAGGGGAGGAGTTAGTTGGGGCAGGCGGGTGGGAGCTCAGGGGAGGAGACGGCCCGGAGCCCGGGTATGGTTGGAGCTGGCGCTGCAATAATGCTAATTTGCTTGTCCCTGGCTGCTCCAAGAGCACGGTGATCCCGTAAAAATAATGGCCTCTCCCACACACCGATCTGTGCTTTAAAACGAGAGCAACCAGACGGGGCGGAATCCTTGGTGAGGCCAATTTACCCAGAAACCCGGAAAAATCTGAAATGGATGCGGTTGCAGGACATTTGGAGGCGTGGTTTTTCTGCGTTGTTGAGCGGAAAATGTTGCTGTCTTTGAATTTGGGGCCTAACCTGGCATCAGCAGAGCCCAGAGAATATCATGTGTATTGACAGTGAGTGCATTTTTCCGGGGGTTAGGGGGCGAGTGTCCGTGATTAAAATGTTTCTACTGAAAGTCTGGCTCTATCTGGAGGGGGAGTAGCCCATTTTAAGCAAAATGTAAATTTAAAGAGACTTAAGTGTGATCTTAGTTTCAACACTTTGATTTACCAGTTACATAGCAGGACACTAATCCCAATTCAGAAGCCTTCCTGTCCTGCTTTCCTCACAGCCACTCTTTTTACCCGCATTCTGTCCCATCCTCTTCCACTTCCTGCTACCTTTCTTCCCCTTCCCTAGGCAAGAATTCAGGATACTTTTGTTTACTGTGTTTATATGCCATAATTTCCATATCAAAATTTCCCTCTTTTCATTTAACAACTCTGTTAGTTACATTTGAGGAATATTTTAATTGTATCAAGTCATTAGATTATGAACTCTTTTTTGGTTGTTGTTGAGACAGACCCTCAAGCTGTCGCCCTGGGTAGAGAGCTCTGGTATCACAGCTCACAGCAACTTCCAACTCCTGGGCTCAAGCGATTCTCCTGCCTCCGCCTCCCAAGTAGCTGGGACCACAGGCGCCCACCACAACACTCGGCTGTTTTTTGGTTGCAGCCATCATTGTTGTTTGGCAGGCTGGGGCTGGATTCGAACCCGCCAGCTCAGGTGTATGTGGCTGGTGCCTAAGCTGCTTGAGCCACAGGCGCTGAGCCAGATTATGAACTCTTAAAGGCTAGAAATACGTCTATTCACATTTGAATATCCCCATCAGTCCATAACACTACCATGCTCATAGCAAGAGCTCAACAAATATTTGTCAATGCAGTGTGCCATCTGATCCTGCAAATTCCCAGACTGAGCACACCAATGCAAAAAACTTACATTCAAATTATTTTTATGTAAATATTGATGTTTAAACAACTCAATTAAAACTGAACATACTGCTTGGTAATCAAGACACAAAGTATAGATGACTTTTTTTTTTTTTTTTTTAGATAAAGTCTTGCTCTGTCACCCAAGCTGGAGGGCAGTTAAAAAAAAATTTTTTTTTGGTAGACACAGCTTGGTCCAATCACAGCTTGGCTAGTTAAAAAAAATTTTTTTGGTAGACACAGGGTCTCATTATGTTACCCAGGCTAGTCTTGAACTCTTGGTCCCAAGTGATCCTCCCACCTGACCCACTGTATTCAGTAATCCTAGCACTTTGGAAGGCAAAGATCGAAGATCACATGGGCCCAGGAATTAGAGGTTGCAGTGAGTGATGATGATCCCATGCTCTTTAGCAGAAGCAACTGAGACCCTGTTTCCAAAAAAAGATGTATGTTTATGGGTAAAAGTGGGAAAGGAATACATAGAATGATAATGTGTCCATGTAAAATTAGTGTTTTTTTCTCCAAGTTTTCATAATTTTTATAGTTCAAAATACAATACATCCAGTCCTTCCCATCCACTCAGAGTTGGAAAATTCTGCATTTCTAAATAGCAGCATTACTTTGGGATTAACTCAGGCTCCACCTATCTGTACAGTCATAGAAGATCTGGAGGGTTAAGGAGGTAGGGAATATCTATGACTTCTGACAACCTGGTACGGTTTCTTGATTATTGGTTAAAAAGTAGGATGTGGGCGGCGCCTGTGGCTCAAAGGGGTAGGGCGCTTTCCCCATATGCCAGAGGTGGCAGGTTCAAACTAGCCTCGGCCAAAAACTGCAAAAATAAAATAAAATAAAATAAAAAGTAGGATGTGACCTAAGCTGAGCCAATCTGAGTCTTTCTCTGAAATGTCCTGATTGGAAATGAAGGGAAGCTTTCACTTTCTTACTAGATCAAGAACTGTGAGGGTGTGACCTCAAGAACACCAGCAGCATCATCCATGCACCATATGGAAAGTCAGAGAGAATAAGGCAATGATACTGAACTGATGCATCAAGATTTGAAGAGAGACAGGGAAGGTCTTCTTTTTTTTTTTTTTTTTTTTTGAGACAGAGTCTCAACCTGTTGCCCTGGGTAGAGTGCCGTGGTGTCACACACAGCTCATGGGCTCTTGGGCTTAAGTGATCCTCTTGCCTCAGCCTCTCAAGTAGCTGGGACTACAGGTGCCCACCACAGTGCCTGGCTATTTTTTGGTTGTAGTTGTCATTGTTGTTTGGCAGGCCCAGGCTGGATTCAAACCCGCCAGCTCCGGTACATGTGGCTGGTACCCTAGCTGCTGAGCCACAGGTGCCAACCCAGGGAAGGTGTTCTTCACAGAGACTTTTCTTTCTTTCTTTCTTTCTTTCTTTTTTTTTTTTGCAGTCCCTGGCCAGGGCTGGGTTTGAACCCGCCACCTCCAGCTCATGGGGCTGGCACCCTACTCCTTTGAGCCACAGGCGCCGCCCACGGAGACTTTTCTTAATCTATGCTAGGTCCAAGCCCACAGCATGGCCATAAATTCCAGGAGTATAAGGACCATGTGACCGTGGCCCACTTCTACTTAGCACATTACCTGGCTCAATAAATAATACTGCACGAATAAACTACTGTAATAAATGTTACACCCAGGATGTTGCTCCCAACTCCATGTTTTCAACCCTCTCCTTACTCTTCTGTCACTAAATTTATGTTCCTACATTTTCTCCTTTCAGCCTGGGGAGAGCCTCCATTTGATCCCAGAACATATATGTATTATCTTTAAATAGTTGCTTTCTAGAGAAAAACAAACAAAAAAAGCACTTTTTTTTTTAATACTAAAAGGATAACTGTAACAGCAAAATTTTCAGGCCGAGTATGAAGCAACAGCGGAGCCATAGCAGGTTTCAGGGAAAGAGAGGTCCTATTTTAAAGCAGTGAAGGCCTTATGAAAATAATGGCCCTCAAATTCTACTGCATAAGAAGTCCTTCCTGTTACGAGTTGAGCAGGTACAAGGTGACAATGTATAACTTAATAATTTCCAATACATAGTAAGTGAAAAAAATCACATTTTGCTTCCATCCCTGTTTGTCTCCTGTTTGCATTTGGTACAGCTCTAACTTCTCTGAGGACAGACAGTGACAAGCAGGTCAAGTGCACAGCAGACAAAGAGTACCACAGCCGCGTGCTATCCTCCTGTGTTGTCCTTGGCAAATACTTGTCATCTAATTTTACTTTGCAGATAATAAGGAATTATTAAACACAATGATGAAAGTATTTTGTACATCAGTGAATATACATATTTTGTGTCATGAGTAGGGTATATACAGCTGTGAACATCTGGCTGTCTGCCAGCCTGCCCCTAGAGTGTTGGTCTCCGCAGCATCTGATGGGTACAGCCTCCCAACATCACAGAATCCTGCTTTTATGTGCTTGGGAAGAGTATAAAAAATTATTATTCAGTTCTTTGACTGAGTGTTTTGATGGACCAACATGTCTTGTATTTTGCCTGTACAGCCTGAAACACTCTAATCACCTAATAAAGACAAAGCAACACAAAACCTTAATTTGGATCCAAATGCTCAGCCTATTAGCTTTTAAATACAGCAGCCTGTTTATCACCTTGTTTCCTGCTGGTTATTGTCCAATTAAAGAAGAAAAAAAATGACCATCCTTAAAAGCAAATAGGCTTTAATCTGTAGGAGCAAGTGATAAACATAGCTGTCTTCTCCCCTCCCTTCCTGCACATATAATTGCTTCTCCTACTGGTTGATGTTAGTGTATTCAGGTGAGAAAAGACCATTCCTGACAATCTATTCCTTCCTCACCCTACTGAGTACAAACCACTTGGTAATTTCTTGTAAACAAATAGCAGAGCCTGATGTTTTTAAATATCTGTTAACTTTGCTCCTATCCTTCACCATCGTAAGATAGTAGCAATTTTCAAAACTACCTGAAACTGTAACCTTCCTCTTTCACATTCATATCTAGGGTTTTTCTGAAATCCTATGCTATTTGTAAGATTAAAGTCTAACTTTGCTGTAATGTGGCAGACACTTAGATTTTGCATTCAGTCCAGCCAAGATTGCTCAATCTAAATGAACTTAGTGATTTTGTTTTCTCTACACTCCTCACTTCACTTTCTTTATTAATGTTCTTCTGGGAAATTATTTCCCATCAGCAGTATTTGCCCCTAGCTGGTGAATCAGAGGGGGCCCTTTTTATAGTTAATAAACACTAACGGCTGAGGGGGCAAATCTACACCATGGTGCCTTCTAATGAAGAGCCTCACATGAAAGCTTATGCAAAGGGAACAGGCATGGTACAAATGTCCTGGGATCCAAGATTACTCACTCTTCTCCCACATGCAGCAGAACAGATAGTAATTTTTATTAATTATTTAAGCAAAGAACATAAGAGCCAATACAGGCCGTAAAAAAAAAAAAGAAAGAAAAAAAAAAAAGAAAAGAAAACAAAGCAAAGGAAGCTGCACTCTAGGATACTGCACTGCAATCATTTTAATTAGCACAAGCTACAGAGCCAAGGGAAATAGACAAAGAGACTTAATAGCAGAAGGATTTTTCAAAATTCTCTACCTCATTTTTCCCTTTTAGTAATATTGTATGCATTGATAATAAAATAGAACTGCTTCCACAGGCTCCCTTCTGTGATCTCATAATGAAAAAGGAGGTGAAATCTTCCTGAGATTTTCACTTCCAATGTTAAACCTCATGTGATTCCTGGTAGGTTTTACCTTTACTCTGTAGATATCATGATACCTAGAATAGTTTCTTCCTATTAGATAAGCTGTGATGCTATTTAAAAAGTTATGAACGGCTTGGCGCCTGTGGCTCAAGTGGCTAAGGCGCCAGCCACATACACCTGAGCTGGCGGGTTTGAATCCAGCCCGGGCCTGCCAAACAATGATGGCTGCAACCAAAAATAGCCAGGCGTGGTGGAAGGCACCTGTAGTCCCAGCTACTTGGGAGGCTGAGGCAGGAGAATCGCTTAAGTCTAAGAGGTTGGAGGTTGTTGTGAGCTGTAATGCCATAGCACTCTACCCAGGGCAACAGCTTGAGGCTCTGTCTCACAAAAAAAAGTTATGAACTAAAAAAATAGCTTTTATTTAATATTTTCAAATTCTTGATGGTTCTATCACAGTCCAACCCTTCCACATTGCCGACCTCCCTGCAGCTAACACATTCATATTCCCTCCCATCATCACAGTTTTCATTTTTAATTCAGTAACATTTAGAAACCTAAGTCTCATTATTACTATAACTAACCTGGCCCTGACACTAACAGAGACCGTGTTTCCTTTGTGGGTGTCTTTTTCTGATTTGTTCACTATTCACACTACCTTACATTAAGTTCTTACAATCACACAGATTCTTACCTTCACCTAACTTTTGTTCAAGCATATCCAGTCTCTTTAGTCACTCACTCAGGATATTTACTGAGTGGTTCCCAGGTGCATGGCACCGTACTAGGAAGGGAATGAAGCCCCAAATTACACCTTATTGTCCTTGCTTTTATAGTGGGTAAGACAGACATCAATGAGTTTCATGACAATAATAAACCACAAGTGTAGTTAAGTGCTAAATGCTGACATACCAGGGTTGTAAGACCATATAATTGAGAATCTGACCTTGTATTTGGGTCTGGGAGAGCTTCCTTGGAAGAGTAACATTTAAGCTCACACTTGAGGTGTAAGTCAGAGTTAACTAAGTAAAGACTGGAGAGAAGATCAAAGCAGACAGTGGGACCATCCCATGAAAATGTCATGAGGGTGCCGGCCACATACCACGAGGCACGTGAGTTCAAACCTGGCCCGGGCCTGCTAAACATCAATAACAACTATAACAAAAAAATAGCTGGGCATTGTGGCGGGCACCTGTAGTCCCAGCTACTTGGGAGACTGAGGCAAGAGAATCACTTAAGCCCCAGAGTTGGAGGTTGCTGTGAGCTATGACACCATGGCACTCCACCAAGGGCAACATAGTGAGACTCTGTCTCCAAAAAAAAAAAAAAGAAGAAGAAAGAAAGAAAGAAAGAAAGAAAGAAAAGGAAAAAACATAACGTGTGAGGAGGAAGAGAACATGGTGAGATCAAACAACCGAGAGAGAATGCTGGAGGCTCGAGTGCAGAGTGATGGGGAAGGAGGCCAGGTGCAGATGATACAGGACTTCATAGGTCATGCTAAACATTTGCTCTTTATTTCAAGAGTAGTGAGAAATACTGAAGGGTTTAAACAAGACTGTGACATCATCAAATTTGTATTTAAATAGATGACATAGCTATAGCATGGAAAATGGACTAAAACGGAACAAGAATGGTATAGCAGCTGGCTATTACTGCATAATACAATATAACAAACCACTTTAAAAGTTAGTGGCTATGTTTTTTGCTAAAGGGTCTGAAAACTGCCCGGCTTTGGACTGTGGGTTGACGATAGCTCTCCTGGGATGGGCTGGATCAGCAGGCTGTAGCTGCAGATTGGGATTCAGTGTGTTTCATGTGTCTCCTCCTCCTCTTCCTGGTTCCAGAGCAAAGCCAGAGCATGCTTCTCTTAGGATGAATGACAGAGAACAAGAGCACTAAGCCCAACTGTAGAAGCACATTGAATGGCACTGACTAAACTGTCTCATGGCCAAGCCAAAAACAATAGGGCAAGGACTATACTCCACCCCAGTGGAGGAAGTAGGAACATGTATTTTCTGTGTGATAGTCCAATATATCAAAGCAGTAATGATCAAGCATTTTCCATTCTGATGGAAACCTAGTAAATGGTAGAATCTATTGTTTTTCTTTATCCTAAGCCACTTTGCTTTAGGCCCTAAATGACCTGCTTCATTTTTTGCCATATATGGCATAAAATGGATATATTATCAGATTTGGTCATTGAAAGAATAGTTTAGGATCCGTGAGCACAGCTTTTTCACTGAGTCTATGGATGCAGTATGTGTATGGTTTCTAGGTGGCCCAAAGTACTTGCTGTAACAATAAATGATGTTACAAGAGTTCTCTTTTTTGTACTTCTGTGTAAAGATGAATTTCTTTCATCAAAGCTGGCTCTCCCTTGCCCAGAAATGTTCACTCTTTTCCAGTTGCACCCAGGCTACCAATTCTACAAAAGGAAAATAGAGAAAGGCATAGCAGGTATTCAGTTTACAATGGATGGGTGTGGTATAGTGCTATGTACCCTCATTAAGTTTTAGATGAAAATCTATGTCTTTTCTAAAGGTCTTCTCTCATATTCTTATGCGTGGCTTTAACTTGGGTTCATCCTTTGCTTCCATTCTTTCAGCTAGGCATGTATTCGCAATAGTCCTGAGTCTTTATTTACTCATTATTTATTTATTTATTTATTTATTTATTTATTGAGACAGTTTCATTGTGTCACCCAGGCTAGAGTGCCCTGGCCTCAACCTAGCTCACAGCAACCTCAAACTCGCAGACTCAACTAATCCTCTTGCCTCAGCCTCCTAAGAAGCTGGCACTACAGGTGCATGCCACCACACCTGGCTAATACTGGTCTTTAATAGGAAACTAGTCTTGCTGGGGATAGCAATATTTTTGCTAGGGTGTGGGGCGGAGGGGGGAGTTCGTATAAGGCAGAGGCAGCTCTGGGGAGTGAAAATGAACTATTTTTGGCTGAATTCAAGTGGAGGCAATTCATTTAAAGAATCCAAAGGCTTTAGCAATATCTTAGATTGACTTTAATGAGTAGCCTGAAATAGCTACAGACTCCAAGGGTAGACCAAAACTATTGAGGGCCTCTCCCAGGAGATAAAAAGGTGCTAACATTGCTTGTATCAGGAAGTAGTGTTAGCTTCTTCCATGCCCCTAGCATCGGCTCAGCATGGGAGCATTTCTGTTCATCTTATTAATTGGTGTCTAAGTACAGACAGAATAGAAAGGGGCCCTTATTTCACTAATAAGCAGAAGAGCTTTCTTAGGAAAGAGAAGAACCCAGGCTCACAAAACGAAGGCTGCAGGGAGTCCTCAAGCAAGCACACAGGTGACACATGACTTTTAAAAACAACTTTGAGCAGGCAATTTCCATTAATTTCTTTTCAGAGTAGGAAACAGCAGCTAAAGGACTGCAGTGTCTAGAAAAGATAAAGAGACTCATTTTAATTTGCCTTCCATTTCTGCTGCTAATGACATCCTGCTGAGACGGGCTATAGTATTAACACACAAATTTCCACCAACCCAATCACATTCTTTCATTGGGATGTCTTGGGCTATTAGAAGATATCTTTAGCATGACTTTTATCAGTAGAGGAAAATATAACAGAAAAAGTAATTTACCTTACTTTCAGGAAAGGAAAAGACAAAAGTAACTGAATTATAGTCTTTTTCCCACATTAGGTACTCTCAGTTAATTTTATGATCTTCAGATCTTCATTTCTCATTATTTCAAATAGCTAGACTACAAACACACAGATTTCCCTTAGTCAAACCAAACACACCGCTTCTATTTTATTTTATTTTTTTTCTTTATTTATTTTTATTTTTATTTTTATTCTTATTTTTATTTTTTATTGTTGGGGATTCATTGAGGGTACAACAAGCCAGGTTACACTGATTGCATTTGTTAGGTAAAGTCCCTCTTGCAATCATGTATTTTATTTTTTTTAGAGGTAGGGTCTTGCTATGTTGTCCAGGATAGACTCAAACTCTTGGGCTCAAGAGATCATCCCACCTCAGCCTGCTGAGTTTTTTTTTTTTTTTTGTAGAGACAGAGTCTCACTGTACCGCCCTCAGGTAGAGTGCCATGATGTCACACAGCTCACAGCAACCTCTAACTCTTGGGCTTATGCGATTCTCTTGCCTCAGCCTCCAGAGCAGCTGGGACTACAGGTGCCTGCCACAAGGCCCGGCTATTTTTTTGTTGCAGTTTGGCTGGGGCTGGGTTTGAAACGGCCACCCTCGGCATATGGGGCCGGTGCCCTACTCACTGAGCCACAGGCACCGCCCCCTGCTGAGTATTTTTCAAATGCGTTTATTAAGATTTTAAATATTTTATGAAAGTAGTACTATTTTGCTTGTCAGCTTTTATACTGTAATGTCAAAGCAAATTATACATTTAATAACCATTTTTGTTGTTGTTGTTTTTTTTTTGAGACAGAGCCTCACTTTGTTGCCCAGGCTAGAATGAGTGCCATGGCATCAGCCAAGCTCACAGCAACCTCAAACTCCTGGGTTCAAGTGATCCTCCTGCCTCAGCCTCCCAAGTAGCTGGGAATACAAACACCTACCACAACGCCCAGCTATATTTTCTATTTTTAGTAGAGATAGAGTCTCACTCTTGCTCAGGCTGGTCTGGAACTCCTGAGTTTAAGCGATCTTCCTGCCTTGGCCTCCCAAGAGTGCTAGAATTATAGGTGTGATCCACTGTGCCCATCCTAATAAGCATTCTTAACACAATATCTACATGAATATACAGAAGGCCACTTGACAAAGTGGGACAAAAATTAAGTATGAAAGAGTGGCTCTGGGCATCGCCTGTAGCTTAGGTGTATGTGGCTGGCACCCTACCCATTGAGCTACAGGTGCTGCCATATTTCTCATGAAAGATTAAATGACATCACAATCAGAGGATAAATAGCAGACAGAAACTTCCCCCACTTCTACAAAGTAATTACTGTAAAACTTTTCCAAAACATGTTTTTCTTTTCTTCAATTTTAATACCTAATTCCCATAAGGGAAATGCATATTTTGAATTTTTCAACTCTAAAGGGCCTAGTATGCACAATTTTTCCAGTACTTTGATTTCATAAAATTAACCCAGCACAATTAACCTCTCACTCTGGCACAAGTAGCACCAAGGAAGGTCAGAACTCCTGGCCAGAGCAAAGGGTGCCACTGGTGCAGATTCTCCAGAGAGGCCTGCAGGGAGTGAGCAGATCCCCACAAAGGAAGCACATAGTGCACATTTTCTTTCTAAGAGTGGAAAGTAGATTTAGGTATGTCTTTATATATTCTTTTTTTTTTTTGCAGACAGAGCCTCAAGTTGTCACCCTGGGTAGAGTGCCGTAGCATCACAGCTCACAGCAACCTCCAACTCTTGGCCTTAAGCAATTCTCTTGCCTCAGCCTCCCAAGTAGCTAGGACTACAGGCGCCAGCCACAATGCCCAGCCAGTTTTTGATTGTAGTTGTCATTGTTTGTCAGGCCCAGGCTGGATTCAAATCCACAAGCTCTGGTGTATGTGGCTGGCACCTTAGTTGCTTGAGCTACAGGTACCAAGACTACATGTATCCCTTTATATGAAGTCTTACTCATGGCATATTCTGACAGGGGAACAAACTGTTTAAAGACCTAAAATCCTATATTAAAGGTAGTAAAATGTGAATAGGAAACAGTTTACAAATTATTTAATAGTTACAATTGCACTGTAGAATTTACTCATTTTTAAAATTATTTTTCTGAATGAATATCAAATTTGTGAAACAAAATATATGTTGCTTAAAACAGTTAGCTGTATTAAGACAAGAAAGGGGTGGTTCAGCACCTGTAGCTCAGTGGTTAGGGTGCAGGCCACATAGACGTGAGGCTGGCAGGTTTGAACCCAGCCCAGGCCTGCTAAACAACAATGACAACTGCAACAACAACAAAAAAGAGCTGGGCGTTGTGGCAGGTGCCCGTATTCCCGGGTACTTGGGAGGCTGAAGCAAGAGAATTGCTTATTACCTGAGAGTTAGAGGTTGCTGTGAGCTATAATGCCATGGCACTCTACCCAGGGTGACAAAGTGAGACGAAGGGAAGGGGGAAGAGACCAGAATGGGGAGTAACTGCTTTGTAGACACGCGGTCTCCCTTTGGGGGAGACGAAAATGTTTTAGGACTAGATAGTATTGATGGTCGCACAACACTGTAAATGTATGAACTGCCGCTGAACTGTACTCTTTAAAATGACAAATTTCATATGAATTTTATCTCCATGATTGACTCTAAAGCCTTAGCTTACTTAGATGAATAGTAGGTAATTTGTTTTTGCTTGGTTTGTCACAGTTTCAGTGAAGTTAGTGAGGTTTTTTGTTTGTTTCTATGAGATAGGGTCTTGTTCTGTTGTCTAGGCTGAAGCACAATGGCAGGATCATAGCTCACAACAACCTCAAATTCCTGGGCTCAAGAATCTTCCTGTCTTAGCCTCCCAAGTAGCTGGGACTCCAGAGTGAGCCAGCATGCCTGGCTAATTTTTCATAGTTTTTCCACTACTCATGAATTCCTGGCCTCAAGCAATTCTCCTGCCTCAGCTTCCCAAAGCACCAGGATTACAGGACTAAGTCACCACACTCAGTCTCAGTGAGTCTGTAACAGTCATAAACAAAAATATAAAAAAATTACTCATTAAAAGTTCCAAATAGCACATAACAGACAAAACAAGGCATTTAGAGCATGAGCACTGTCAATTCCTGCAGACAAGATAAGGTCCGTTGATCTTGACAAGGCCAATCATGGCCCTGGAGAAACAAATACAGAAACCTCCTCAGAAGCTTCTGAACAACTAGCAAGACCAAAGAGAGAGGGGAAAACAAAGCAAAGAAGCTTAGTCTCCAGGGAGGTGATACGATCTGTAGTGGAGATAGAAAACAAGGAAGCAGGGCAGTTGGACAATGTGCGCCTTCAAGAGAGCGTAGATCAAGTGGAGATGCATCTGGAGACAGCAGAGACAGAGGCAAGGATGACTCAAGTGCACGTAGAGCAAAAACTCCAGAAACTGTCGGAGAGAACATCAGAGAAGAGAGACTTAGAACAGAAGATTGAGAGTAGAATCACAGTTATATCAAGCACCAAGCTCAATATAAAGAAGAAATCAACAAGAAATGAACATTAACAGAAACTAAAGTCAGAGCACTGGCTTTATCCTCGTTTCCCCCAAGGCACCTCAGTGTTATGCTGACCTTGGTGGAAGCCTGGAGAAATCATCTCCAACAATTTATTCTGAACTACCGTCGACTTCTTGCAATGAAGCTTTTGCTCCTCCTGAGCTCCCGCCAACACCTGACTCATGGTCTACTTATTGATGCAAAGCTATGCGACATGTCATCAACTCCTGGTGTGATCACCTTTGAACACCCTGCTTTCCCTATCAGAGTGCTCACAAATATCTCCTGCAATGTGACCGTGACAGATACTGATACTCAGAAAATTGACTTATACATCTTGGGAAGTTTTTCAAGAGTGCTTATTTAATTAACTACAGACCTGCTCCCCCTCAAGGACATACAACTGTAGCAAAGTTCATAGAAGACCCATGCACTACTTGGTGGTAGGGAGGTAACAGGATGGATATTTGGGCAATGGCTACAAAGCACTACACGAGACCGTTTTGCTTTTCAGGGGTCCTCAAACTACAGCCTGCAGACCATATGAGGCGGTGTGATTGTATTTGTTCCTATTTTGTTTTTTTACTTCAAAATAAGATATTTGCAGTGTGCATAGGAATTTGTTCATAGTCCTTTTTTTAAACTATAGTCCGGCCTTCCAATGGTCTGAGGGATAGTGAACTGGCCCCTGTTTACAAAGTTTGAGGACCCCTGGATGCATGAGTGACTGTGGCCTTTAGTACACACCCACCACTTTTATGCTGCCCCTTTGGTAACTGCAGTGCTTGTTCTTCAAGCAATATTAACCTTGGCTTCTGCCAGCTCAGCTCCAGAACTTCCCTGTGGTTCAAGCCTCTTGTTCAAATGGATGAATAGTCAGCAAAACTTGTTGGCCAAATCATGGCACACCTGGTACACGTCAACTTCAAAAAACTCCACTTGCCATTTCCTCTGGATGAAAAATGGCAATTTCAAGATAATAAGTTCTAGATTGTCTGTGTAAAAAGTCAAAAAGGAAGACAGAAATCTGCTAGAAACATACATGAGACACCCCAACAGTATATCATTAATACCACTGCACCCTTACTAGATAGCTCTGTCGTTTTTCATGTGATTTTGGGACTTGTGGAGAGAGTACTCACATGCCAGCCATTAACTGATATGACTCCTTTTGTTGAGCATATAATTGGTGAGAAAAATGTGGTTAGTCTTGTGAGTGGGAAAAGTGTCCTGTACTGTCACTGCATGGTAACCAAGGTGAAGTTCCTTCCCTGGATCTCAATACCCTTATGCACCTGTGCAGTATAACAACAGGACCTTGGCTTATTATCAGCCATGTACGAGAGTTCTGTATTCAGCTTCACCAATGATTAGTCACAACACGTATGACTTGATCTATACTAGTCTTGGGAGTTTCCCAAGTTGTACTTCGTTGGCTGAGAAGCCCAAGAACATAGCAGGACCAAGAATCATTAAGAAAATCAGAGCAGGGGTGGCGCCTGTTGCTCAGTGAGTAGGGCGCTGGCCCCATATACCAAGGGTGGTGGGTTCAAACCCTACCCCGCCCAAACTGCAATAACAATAACAAAAACAAACAAACTAACAAAAAAAAAAAATAGCCAGGTGTTGTGGCAGGCTCCTGTAGTCCCAGCTACTTGGGATGCTGAGGCAGGAGAATCAACGCCATGGCACTCTACCAAGGGCAACAAAATGAGACTCTGTCTCTAAAAAAACAAAAAAAAGAAAATCAGAGAAGAGGCCAGGCGCCATGGCTCCTGCCTGTAATCCTAGCACTCTAGGAGTCTGAGATGGGTGGATTGCTTGACCTCAGGAGTTCAAGACCAGCCTGAGCAAGAGCAAGACCCCGTCTCTAAAAAATAGCCAGACCTTGTGGCCGGTGCCTATAGTCCCAGCTACTTGGGAGGTTGAGGCAAGTGAAGGGCTTGAGCCCAGGAGTTTGAGGTTGCTGTGAGCTACAATGCCAAAGCACTCTACCAAAGGCGACAAACTGAGCCTCTGTCTCAAAAAAAAAAAAAAAAAAAAAAAAAGAAAGAAAGAAAGAAAAAGAAGGCTCAGCACTCATAGCTCAGTGGTTAGGGTGCTGGTCACATACACCAGGGCTGGCGGGTTCAAATGTGGCCTAGGCCTGCTAAACAATGAAAACTACAAAAAAAAAAAAAAAAGACAAAAGAAATAGCCGGGCACTATGGCAGACGCCTGTAGTCCTAGCTACTTGGGAAGCGAGGTAAGAAAATCACTTAAACCCAAGAGTTTGAGGTTGCTGTGAGCTGTGATGCCACTGCACTCCACCGAGGGCGACATAGTGAGACTCTGTTTCACAAAAAAAAAAAAAAAAAAAGAAAGAAAGAAAGAAAGAAAGAAAGAAAGAAAAGAAAATGAGACTTTCATCAATTCATCAATTTGACATTCTCAATGACATCCAAACGCACATACATGTTTGACCCTCTAGCTCCTGCCATAGAAGCCACTGTTGATATAAAAGCCACTGAGCACAAAATACTTAGCCATGTTGAGGTGACTTCTTCCTTCTATTCTGTGGGTGTAGGGTTTCTATCCTCCCTTTCACTTCTAAATGTTGTTAAGGACATATACCTCCATCTTTCACACACTGGAGGGATCATTAGTGTGGTCACAACCACTGTTAGGGTTGTAGGAAAGATTTATATGTTCATTAAAACAGGCTGCACATCATGTCCAGATATTAGCTTTAATCATTCATATTAAAGAAAAAAAAGTTTGAATAAGGCATCAATGTAGCTGAGGTCCTCTAATTTGTTCAGTTGGCAAAGCACCTAGTAGAGTTTACAATATACAAGAAGCTTTAAAAATATAATGTGTATAAAGTACAGAGAAAAAGAATATTGAGAAACACATGAAAGAATATAAAATGGTCAGAGCCTAAGAAAGAAGCTAATGTACACGCATATGGACATATCTACATATTTAAGCATGCAGAGAAACATGTAAATACTCAGGAGAGAAACTTGCTTTTCCACATAACTTGTTTTGTGTTTCTCCAGAAACTGAAAAGTAGATAGTATCTTACAGTTACCACCCCCTCAGTTTGGTGAGAGAGGTCATACACTGGAGGGTCTCTAGCTGCCATTTCCTATTGCTTCTCTGGTGAAACAACTAAGGAGGCTAAGTTACTTCAGGAGATTCTCAACAGGGCTCCCATTGTTCCCAGCTCAAAATTCAGAGATACAATGGGCCCCATTCATACAGAGAGCCTACAAGCTGGGGGATGGTCTCTTAGTATAAGGTCAACTTTTTGTTGGGACATTGAAGTTTCAAAAACACTTACTTGCACAAATGTTTATTATTTGTTTAAATACAGAAATAAACTCAACAGATACTAAACTAGGAGTCAGGACACACAAGTCTTATCCCCAGCTCTATACTGTGACTTTAAGCAAGTCACTTGCTCTTCCTGAACCTCAGTTTTCTTGTTTATTAAAATAATTTTTCTTTTCTTTTTCTTTCTTTTTTTTTTTTTTTTTTGAGACAGAGTCTTACTTTGTTGCCCTGGGTAGAGTATAGCAGTGTCATCACAGCTCACAGCAACCTCAAACTCTTGGGTTCAAGTGATCTTGCCTCAGCCTCCCAAGTAACTGGGACTCCAGGCACCTGCCACAATGCCCAGCTAATATTTTTTATTTTTAGTAGAGAAAGAGTCTCACTCTTGCAGGGTAATCTTGAACTTCTGAGCTGAAGCAATCCTCCTGCCTCAGCCTCTCAGAGTACTAGGATTATAGGCATGAGCCACCATGCCCAGTCAATGAAAATAATTTCTAAAATCACATAGAACTCTAAAATCCTATGAATATATATGCAGTCTATTGATGTTGCTTCACTGTTAACTCCATGAAGTGGGGATAAGTTATAGGCAGATCATACCTTTTCATTCACTATCAACACTTAAACCAAGGGGCCTTAATAAAAACAAATTATATTTTCTCTTCTCTCTCTTAAAGAGACAAATCCTAATGAATAAAAGTCCAGTGAGTCCCTCCATCCCCACAAGTCCAGGATCACTCCAGCAGGTAGCCCTATACAAAGCACAATGATGAAGAGCATAAGAAGTCACAAGTATGTCTATATGTCACCTTTTCTAAGGTCATTAATGCATTTTGAGAATCTCTTCATTTCTTTTCAATAATTGAAAACCCTCAGAAGAAAAATGGCATTTACATTAAGAATGTGATCAATGTTACAAACTTCCACATCGTGTCATTTTTTTGTTTTTTCAACCTCAAAACTTGCCAGAGCAAGGACTTTGTCTCCAGAGCCTAAGAAGAAAGACACATAATAAACAAAAATGTTATTCCAAGTGCACTTACAATTCCAGGAAAAGAAAGAGAAAATCTATCGAGATACTGAAATAGAGAATAGGATTAGCCTCCATTATCAGCACATTAACCAGACACCTTCCCACGGCCATCCCAATTTCCCTCCCTCTGCACAATCAATCCACCTACATAGGGTGACTTACAAATCCTTACTCCATCTCTATGAATGAAATAGAATATGTAAAATTTTACTTTACTGTTATAGTTACATCTAATTGACAAGCATTTTAAAAACATTAGGCTGCAGTAATTTATTTTTAACTACAAAGCATTAGGAAATAAAACCAATATAATGGATTTATTAAAAAATCAATTCTTGCTAGTGTATGATGCCCCATGATCATATCAATGTACACAGCTATGATTCAATAAAAAAAAAAAGCAATTCTGGGTTCATTCTTTTTTTTTTTTTTTTTTTAGACAGAGTATCACTCTGTGCCCTGGATAGAGTGCCGTGACGTCACAGTTCACAACAACCTCAAACTCTTGGGCTCAAGCGATTTTCTTGCCTCAGCCTCCCAAGTACCTGGGACTACAGGTGCCCACCACAGTGCCTGGCTATTTTTAAAGCCAAGGTCTCACTCTGGCTCAATCTGGTCTTGAGCCTGTGAGCTCAGGCAATCCATCCACCCTGGCCCCCCAGATGGTTTCTTTTTTTCTTTTCTTTTTTTTTTTTTAAGAGACAAGAGTCTTACTTTGTTGCCCTCGGTAGAGTGCTGTGGTGTCACAGCTCACAGCAACCTCTAACTCTTGGCTTAAGTGATTCTCTTGCCTCAGCCTCCTGAGTAGCTGGGACTATAGGCACCCGCTACAATGCCCAGCTATTTTTTGGTTGCAATTGTCATTATTGTTTAGCAAGCCTGGGCTGGGCTTGAACCCAACAACTTCAGTGTATGTGGCTGGCACCCTACTCACGGAACTACAGGCGCCAAGCCAGAAAAAGTTATCATGTTATCCCAGCCATGTTTTCCATGATCAGAAATATGAGGGCACTCACCAAGGTCTGTAGAGACTTTCTCAAACTGGCTGAGTATAGCACCTGCATTTGCTGACAAGAAGGCCTCATCATCTGCAGTCAGCTAAACAAAGTAAAACAAAATCTGGTTGAGTGGGTTCAAAGGTTACAGCCAATTCTAGAAACCACAGTTAAAAAATGTCTTAGGACCACAAACTAGACCACAGATCAAGAAATTTTGTACCAAATACATCACATCGTTTCTTTATACTTAATATGTTAGATTAAATGCTGGTACCTTCTCTCCAAGTTTCCCAAGAGCTGTCAGTATCTCCACTTTCTGTTGAGTATACAGGTCTCTTTCCAATTTTCCTACCATCAGATCTCTATCCATCTAAAATGAATGAATGTAAGGCATATATTTCAGTGAAAAACATTCCACACATAAAACAGTTTCTCAGACCTACTTAAAAAAAATCCTCTAGCTAATTAATATTACACAGAAGTATAAAAATAATCCAAGGCAAACATGATAGAAATGCTATGATGTAGTTCTAATACATTTTAATGCTAGTTCTATTTATCTTAGTTATAAACTCTACAAGTTAGTAGGTCAATCTCATCCTTTAAAGAGGAGCTATCCTTTAAGAGCTCGTTTCTTTTGAAGTGATGTGCCTTAAAAACAAAAAACAAAAAAAACAAAACCTCATTTCATTAAACTGAAATGTGGTCTATAGGCTTGAATGTGATAACTAGTACCAGATCCCTAAACTTAGGTTGAACATCACTCTCACCACCAGAAACACAGGTAGCATGTACTATAAACTGGTGCTATTCTAGGTGCTTTTACACATATTACTTCATTTAATCTTCATAACAACCATTATCACCGTCTTTCAGACAGGGAAACTGAGGCACAAAGACGTTGAATTAAATAACTTGCCTAAGATCACATATCTCAGTAGTGGAGGAGGAATTTCAAATCCAGCCAGTCTGGTCCAAGTCTGTCCTCTTAATCACTACACTACTGAATTACCCATAGTTGCAAATAATTTGTTAACCTTTATAATATTCAAGTCTATAAAGAGACTTCTGGAAGTATCAGGCTTATAAAGATACTTGAGATTCTAGCGAGGCTACACATGCACAAAAATGATGCTGCTAATAATCTTCAATGGGATTTCAAGTTGTGGCTGCAGAAGCAAATGGTGAAACATTCAAGGTGGAGTCCAAGTAGAAATGGTCAGTGGCAATTTAAACTGCCATACACTGTTTAAACCTCTACTTTCATTAATCAACCAAAATTGCTCAAAATACTACTTTTGTCAGAAAAGTGTGAGTTGTGGCTCTAAAAATCAACTGACCAGTTTTCAAGCTGTAAAATACCATAATGAGCAAATTCTTGGGCTAGGAAAAGAAAGACACACAACCGGATCAATTTAAAGAAACTTTACCTCTGCTAATCTTGTCCGAAGCTGACCTGGCTGTTTCTTTGCAAACAATCTGATGACTTCTGGGGTTTTAAAGGCCTGGCTGATTGCTGCCTGAATAGCCTAGAAACACAAGCAGGCAAAAACTAACCAAAACGTTCCAACAAATCAGATATGGCAATATTTGACTGAGGGGTCTTTAATTGTTCATCAAACACTGTTACAATTTTGGTTTTTATTTGCTATTTCTGTGCATGTCACTGAAGCCAAATAAATAACTAACTGAAGATCCAGAAGGATATGCTGTTTTATTCAGAAGTAGACACTCACCTGGAAGTTACATCCAAAAAAGGGGTATTTTCTATCTGAAATATATTTAACAAAAGAAAAGAAGAATCGAACTGTCATTGATATAAATAAATTATGCTTACCAACTGCATTCCACTTAGTTCATCTACCAAAGTCATATTTCCAGACATAATTTTCTTTAGTGAATCATTAAATTCACTTAGTTGCTCCAGAGTTTCCTTTTTGGTTTCTTCATATTCATCCATATCAAGTTCTTCTCTGAAGTACAGTGAATAATATAATATAGAAATAGAGTTCCAATGAAAAAAGCAATCTTAGTACTTGTATTAAAAAAAGGCTGAAGGGAAATACCGAAATGCTAATGATGATTGTGGTCCAGTAGTACCAAGTATGGGCATTTTCCTGATATATGGTTACTTTGATAATTAAACAATTTTCTTTTACCAAATGGCTTCTTTTACAAGCCACATAATAACTTTAGATTAAGCAATCATTGGTATATACTCAACAAGATACTGGGCATAGCCAAGCCTCAGTTTCTTTATCTATAAAGCTTTGGACAGTGATAACCTAATAGGGTTGGAATGCTCATTCAGTGAGGTATGGAAAGTGCTTAGCATATAACAGATAATTGACAAATAGCTGTTATTATTAGCAGCAGCATCATTAATAGTAGAAAAATTTCATGTACTTTGCAATATAACAACAGAGTATTTCTCATCTGAGTAAAAGGTTATTTTTATTCACTAAAAAAGCCATTTATGAGTGGTGCCTGTGGCTCAGTGAGTAGGGTGCCGGCCCCATATACCAAGGGTGGTAGGTTCCAACCCGGACCCGGCCAAATTGCAACAACAACAACAAAATAGCCCGGCATTGTGGCAGGCACCTATAGTCCCAGCTACTCCGGAGGCTGAGGCCAGAGAATCGCCTAAACCCAACAGCTAGAGGTTGCTGTGTACTTGACACCACGGCACTCTACCAAGGGCAACAAAATGAAACTCTGTCTCAAAAAAAAAAAAAAAAAAAAAAAAAAGGCAATTTATTAGACATTGACTACAAATAACAACAGCTATCACTAAACACCTACTCTCAAGCCTTGTAATTGCCCCTTCATTTGTAGTATTTACAAAAACCTTGCAAGATTATAGCATTCTTTTTTGTTTTTACAAACCTTGTTTTTTTGTTTTACAGTTTACAACTATAATGAACAGTGGTCCTTTGTGCAGTTGGGGCTAAAACCAAACACAAGAAGTTCAAGTATTACTTTCTCAGCCTGATACCAAGCAGGCCTGTTTTAAATACTAAGACAAGGTAGGTGTCATCATTTCCACTTCAAGGAGGTTAAGTGTTTTGCTTAAGTTCACATGCACTTAGCAGTTAACTGAAAGGCTTTCACATCCCAGCCTTTATCTCTCCAAAGTCAGCAATGAGTTTACTTCTCCAATATGCTATGGGAGAAACCAAAATCACACATGGGCCTGCAGCCATGGAGATTGTGATCTAGCTGCAGACATTTTACAGCATAACATCATACCATTATACTATTACCTGCATTCCTCCAGATCTTGTAATTGCTGCATTAGTCTATCCAACTGTTCTTCTAAATTCTGTTTTAATTTGCTTGTCTCTGTCTTTCCTCTGGAAGCCATTTTAAATTCTACATGGAATAATAAACCCACATACCATACATTATATTTGATTATTTGAGGAGGTTCAACATACCATTGCAATTTAAAATAGACTACACTCTTTCTTAGCTACAGGTATAGGAAAGCTAGTTATGCAAAGAAAATCTCAATTTAGATACAAAAGTTTAAGCTCATATAGTAAAAGCACCACACAAAAATGCCTGACTACAGGCTTAGTGATTTCTTGGTACAGTCTTCTTAATCGACTTCACAAATTGATTAGAAGTTTTCACTATTGGGCTATCTTACCAAGTTTGATAGATGAAAACACAAATTTGTAAAGAAATAGATCAAACGTGACTTTGCTTTATAAAAAGATTATAGCATTCTTTTTTGTTTTTATAAGTACACTCCAGGACTGAGAATACTTTTGATATTATTTTGATGGTCTTATTTATAGTTACCTTGTAAGTATGAACAGATTTTGATATGAATTTCTTCCTTTAGAAATGTGCCCATTTTTTCTAGTGGATTATTTTTCTCTTACTGATTTCTATCACATGAATATGAAGCCTCTGTAATTATAGTGCAAATATTATCTCTTGTCTCTTGACTGTAAATTTTGTTTATGTAAGTGGGTTTTGTTGTGGTAAATTGTTACTTTTTAATGGACAGATCTATCTTTTCTTTGAAATCTTCTTTATGTCCCATGAAAGCAGGCCCTAAATATCTCAAGATTTATAAAAGTACAAGGTTGGACAATTAAATTCATGAGTTCATCCTAGAAAAACTGCTACATCCCTCGAGGTACTTCCCTTGGAAAGCTATGCACCAACACCTACACCATCCTTCAAAGGAATTTTATAACTTTTTTATGGAAGAAAAAGCCCATCAGAGCTGTTGTGGTAAGAGGTCTGACAATTAAGTTTACAAACTCATCCTAGAAAAAGTGGTCCATATTTCACTGCTGAGTATTACTATGATCACCAAGATGGCCAAAGGGAGTATTTCGAAGGTGACTATAGTGATGATACTCAGCAGGTAGGTATGTAGTACATTTTGGAGGATAAGTTTGTGAACTTAATTATTCAACTGCTTACATATCTTTGTATTCATCACTTTTATAAATTTCTTTTCCTAGCTATAGAAAAAAGCTACCTGCAACATTTTTTGTATATCCTATTAAGTAAAGGTCTAACTTTTTTCTCTCAAATCGATAGCCAAAAAATAGCCGAGCGCTGTGGCGGACACCTGTAGTCCCAGCTACTCGGAGGCTGAGGCAAGAGAATTGCTTAAGCCCAGGAGTTGTAGGTTGCTATGAGCTGTGATGCCACGGCACTCTACCCAGGGTGACAGCTTGAGGCTCTGTCTCAAAAAAATAAGTAAAAAATAAAAAAAGATAAATCATTCCCAGATGATTTGACATGTGAACTTCAGTGCAAAGGATTCTTACAATATAGTCAAAATAAAATATAATCAGCAAATATCTGGTATTACTACCTTTTAAAATTATCTTAGCTAGGCACGGTGGTTCATGCCTATAATCACAGCACTTTGGGAGGCTGAGGTGGGAGGATCAGCTGAGCCCAGAAATTCCAGACCAGCCGGGGGCAACATGGTAAGATCCCCAATCTGTACCAAGAAAATTTTTTAAAAATAGCCAGGCCTGGTGGCACGTGCCTGTAGTCCTAGCTCCAGGGCCCAGGAGTTCAAAGCTGCAATGAGCTGTACTCCATCCAGCCTTGGGCGACAGCAAATAAAAGCCTTAACCTGGCCTTACATTTTTGAGATTCGGTCCAGAGAGACTAACTCACTGGCACCACCTAGTATTCAATAAAGGTGGTGCACTTTTATGGAAACTAAAGACAGGGCTCTCAAATAACTATTATTTGGAGTGGAAGGTCCTTATTCCCGCTCACCTGTCTTAGCACTCTGAACTCTGAACAATCCTGACCCGTGTCAGTTGCATAAACCTCAATTCTTTAAGTGCCGAGTGTCAGAGGAAAATGAAACTGTTCATCAGGTCTACAAGAGGCTCAAAGTCCAAACCAGGTCGCGGTGGAGTTGGCTAAGAAAAGAAAACCACCATTAACAAGTAGTTGTATTTGTAATATGAATTTAGCAAAGCAGTCCAATAACGTCGAGCTTAAACTAAGCAACCAGCAATTGAAAACACACTCCTGTCTTCCTAGGAAGACGTCAAGGGCTGTGGCGCTTTCTCCCTCCACTTTGCCTAGGGCAGCCTTTCTGCAGCTTTTCCCTCGAGGCCCGAGGGTGTCACGGTGGAAATTCGGACATTCGGACGCCCCTTGAGGGAAGCTGTCAAACCCAGAAGCACAGAAGAGGGAAGGACAGACAGCACACCTCTTCCTGACTGGAAGCTAGGGGCGTTCGGACCACTGCCACTCGGATTAAGAAGTCGCTCTGGCCACGGGCGCAAATCCCATCTCCACGCAGGTACTAGAAACTCCCGCACTGGAGTCCCGCGGCGGCCGGGCTCGGCCAGGCCTCAGTTGCAACCCGAGGTAGCTGTGAACTCGTCGCCCCCGAAACTCCTTCCAGCCCTCCCTCATCAGAACCGTACACCCTTCTTAGGCCTCCGGGGTCCCCTTTCTGTCTCGCGTCCACCAGTCATTCCCCGAGTTTGGAGCCAGGGGCCCCGCCTACCTGAGGGCCCCGGCCTGGCGGATGGCGCAAGAGGACCACTTCCCCCGGGCGCACGCACTTCCGGCCTCCCGGAACCAATCAGAGTGCAGCCGCGGTGTTCTTCTCGCTGGGGTCCGGGTCGCGGCTCTTCTCCGGGAAGGACTGGACGGGTCGACCTGAGGGCGTGGTAAGCCCCCGCCCCTCGACTCCCTAGTCTCCGACCCCGGAGCATCTGAGAAACCAGTCCCTAGTAAAGTCAGCCCAGGACACCTTTTTGTTCCATAGCGAAACAAAAGGACCTCAGTCCAAGGTGCTGAGGTCTTTAGGGTCGAATGCAGCGGTCTCCCAGGCAAGGTCATGTACAAGTTTTTGGCAAGGAGTATTGACCCCCTTAATTCTGTCAGTGGAATTGAAAAGCTCAGTAAATTTGCTTCTGATTTTGGAGACATGAATTCACCCGGCGGCGGGGGCCCGCGGTGGGGTCCCTTTCTAGAGGGGTCTTAAGGGCCGGCATCCTTGGGCTTGGCGGAGGAGGAGGCCCTTCATTCTGTATGACTTTCCTTTCCCCCTAAATCCTTTCTTCCAAATCTGTAGACTAGATCCACCTTCCTGGAAACAGTTTGACTGTCATGCCCCTTGAGAAAGAGGAAGCTAGCTTTACCGCAGCACTTAAGAAGCTACCCAGAAATTGGATGGAAATCATTTTCTGTTGTTCTTAGCTCATCTGTCTGAAAAGTCAGTAATCCAGAGGACAACATGAGGGTTTATGTCAAAATTGTTTCAGAGTTGTAGTCTTTGAAGTTAGTTATATTTCGTCAGCCCAAGACTAAACTTCCAACTTAGGTTACCCTTGAACTCTACTGGAGTGAGTTGTTTTTGTCAGTTCTGACTGTGACTTCCTTATTACCATTAATTGTTTTTCAGAGTTTCAATTTGGATAAGAAACCGCTTGTTTAGGCCATGTAAAAGACTGTTGGCATGCTAGTCGGAATGGCTCCAATAGCTGACCTTGCAAAACTCTTTCAGATTCAGAGAATTTCCTTTGTAAAAGTAAGTGATTGTTACAGTGACACAATTATCTTTAATTTTTTGATTGGTGAATATGTGTGAAAATGTCAACATTTTGGGTAAAATGTAACTCACAGTGACAAATAGAGTCAATGCTAAACAAAACAAAGCTGGAAAATACATCTTTTTTTTTTCACCATTTGAAGACTTTTCTAAATAAACACTTATTCACAGTATATGTCCCCTGATTTTGCTGATGGTTATATGATATTCTGCTTAGAAATTTGTGGGCTGGTTTTAGTATGTACAATCCTAGAAGCTGTAGAGGAAAGCCCTTACCTACATTGTATTTGTCCACTCTTCTTTCTCAGTAACTTAATCTGGTTCAGTTCTATGCTTAGGGTACAAGTATTCTTACATACCTTTAAATTCTTATTTAAAGTTAGTGGATAATGAAAACCTATTCCTAGTGCATAAGTAAGAGAAATTGTTTGGGATCTAGTTCTGAAACAAAAATAGAATCCAAGTATTCAGACAGGAGGCAGAGCAGAAATTGGAGAAAGAGAAATGATGTGTTAGATAGGGAGTCACAAGAGACAGCACTGGTAAGGCCAGGTGGCTCATGCCTATAATCCTAGCACTCTGGGAGGCCAAGGTGGGTGGATTGCCTGAACCGGAGAGTTCAAGACCAGCCTGAGCAAGATGGAGACCTTGTCTCTAAAAATAGCCAGGCATTGTGGCAGACACCTATAGTTCCAGCTACTCAGGAGGCTGAGGCAAGAGGATCACTTTAGCCCAAGAGTTTGAGGTTGCTGTGACCTATGACACTATGGCACTCAACCCCAGAGTGACTGAGTGAGACTTTGTCTCAAAAAAAAAAGGGGGGGGGAGACAGCACTGGAGAAAATAACCCCAGAACTGGGAAGCCATACCTGGGAAACCAGATAAATGCTGTTTGGCTGCTAGAGCAGTGTAGGACCCTTCAGCTTGGACTTGGGATGAGACCCCAGAGAATGCAAATTTCTCTTACTAGCTAGGAAACATGCTTGGGCAGATGAAACTTGAGTGGCTAACAAACAAGATGTTCTGTGAGCCAAAGGCTCACTGAACACTTGGGTCTTTTTAAATGTCTGCCAGCAGATAACTTGTACCATAATGTCTTATATGATGGGTAAAAAAATGAACTTTTAGAATCAAGGATATTAATCCAGCTGTGAGATCCTGAGCAAATTAATCAACCTTTCTAAACTTCAGTTTCTTCACCTGTATCTGTATTGTAAAAAAGAGAAGGAAAAAAAATAGGTTGAGAGGGATGATAATGGTACCTACCCCACTGGGTTTGTTGTAAAGATCACATGGGTGCTTAGCCTGTTGCTCAACATGTAGGAAGAACTCAGCGAGTGTTGTTATCATTGTTATTATCATTATAGTAAAATAGGCATAATTAAATATGTACTGGTAAGGAATATGCCCATATGAAGAGAATGAGTAGATGTATTGCCATTCAGTGAAGTCACAGGAAATAAAATGAAGGATTCAATGAGCAAGAACCCTGAAGCTTTCTGCTTCTCTTTTGTCAATCTGCCACCCCCAACACATCCTCAGGCATCCACCAGCCTGCCCTCTGCCATTTTAGATTAAATTACCTGTGAGGAGTCCATGTAACTGGAATCTTACTGTATGTGCTTTTTTTTAAAAATCTGGCTGATTCACTCAAAATACCTGTGAGAGTCATCCATGTTATTTATATCAGTAGTTTGTTCCTTTCTATTGCTCAGTAGTATTCCATTATATTGATGAATCTAATTTTCTCATTCATTCATTCATTCACCTCTCGATTAACATGAGTTATTTCCGGTTTTTGATTGTTATGTATAAAGCCAAACTGTATAATTCTTTGCGTGGACATAGGTATTCATTTCTCATTATTTTTAAGTGATTGTTTTAACTGATACCTAAAATTCTTTCTGTATGGCCTCCTTGAGAGTCTTCCTCCAACAGTTATACTTTTGCAGCTTCTGTGGCTTCCCAATGGTGCTTTCCCTGCAACTTTCTGATATTCTAATCCTCTTCTATTCAGAATGAAAAATCAAACCAAATAAACAACCTTCCCTTAACCATTATATCCCATTGAAGGTAGTGTTTGACATCTGTGAGTTTTATTTCCTTGTTGTAGTCTATTTCTACCTGCTGCTGGACCTTTCTTCTTAGACTTCCTGTGTCTACCCCAAGTTTAATACCTATAAAACAGTAGTCTTTCTCTTTGTGCCTTCCCTTTCCTCCTAACTTGTGCTTCCTCTAATGGCACTAGTCAGATAAACCTCACCATCTTTCTGCCAGTTCAGCTTACATATCACCATCTTTAGCAAACTCTAAATTTCTTAAAGTAAGTACAAGTATTTTCATAAAAATGTTAGGTCAAAGTGTAGCTTATGCAATGGGAAGAAATGGAGTACATTTTCTACTTACAGAATATCCTACCTTATGAAACTAAAGGTCAAAGGAATATTTTTACAATAAATTAAGAATACAAAGTTTATAGCTGGGTGCCATAAGGTGGGTGCTTGTAGTCCCAGCTGTTTGGGAAGCGGAGGCCAGGGAATGCTTGAGCCTAGGAGTTTGAGGTTGCTGTGGACTGTGGCACCGCGACACTCTACCCGGGGTAACAAAGTGAGACTCTATCTCAAAAAAACAAAACAAAGTTTAGGCCAGTCAAAGTAGCTCATGTCTATAATCCTAACACTAGGAGGCTGAGGTGAGAGGATTGTTTGAGTTCAGGAGTTTGAGATTAACCTGAGCAAGGGTGAGACCCTGTCTCTACTAAAGAAACAGAAAAATTAGCTGGGAGTTGTGGTGTGTGCCTATAGTACCAGCTACTCAGGAGGCTGAGTCTGGAATATCACTTGAACCCTGGAATCTTAGGTTGCCACTGCATTCTATTCAGGATGACTCTGTCTCAAAAATAAATAAATAAAAATAAATACATAAATAAATAAATATAAAAGAAAAAGAGAGCTTAATTGAACAAGGCCATAAAGGATGTACATACCACCCTTCACCCTCCTCAAATACTCTAGTAAACCCAGATGTGTAATTAACATAAATTGTACCCAGGGGGAAGTCATAACAAGGTAAATATACTGGAAAATGTGCTTGGATAAACCAAAGTATAATTTTCGTAGACCAGACATGTACCACATGTACATATCAGTACAGTAGACCTGGTCCCTTATGTTGACCACCTTTATATGTTGAGTTTATTACAGTCCCTTGGGTGGTCACCTAAGAGAGGTTCTGCTGTAAGTCCAAAATCTGATGACTTCTCAGCACTCTGCACCTTGTCCAAGCATCAGCTCTCACCTTGATTATTGCAGTAGCTACCTCTCTGGCCTTCTTGCTTGTGCCCTTTATTATGTTCTTAACTTCAACAGCCAAAGATCCTTTAAAACTATAAGTCAGGGCTGGGCATGCTAGTTCACACCGGTAATCCCAGTACTTTGGGAGGCCAAGGTGGAAGCATTACTTGAGGTGAGGAGTTCGGAACCAGCCTAGGTGACATAGAGAGTCCCTGTCTCTACAAATGATAAGAGAAATTAGCCGGACATGGCAGCATGTGCCTGTAGTGCCAGCTACTGAGTGAGGAGGCTGAGGCAGAAGTATCGCAGTATCGCTTGAGCCCAAGAGTTCAAGGCTGTAGTGAGCTATGATCACACCACTGCACTGCAGCCAGGGCAACAGAGCAAGACTCTGTCTCAGTAAATAAGTCATTCAGTCAGTCAGATCATGTCACTTCTCTGCTCAAAACCCTGCAGTGACTTCCCCTTACATCACTGACTATCTGTGGCTCCTCAGCCCTCAGTTACTCTGTTCCAGTCCTTCTGGTTTCTGTCTGTACTCCAGCAACATGATAGACACATGTCTTCCTCAAGACTTTTGCGCTGTATTTTATTTCAAACATTCTTTGTTATGTTTCTTTACTTTTTTTTTTTTTTTTTTTTGAGATAGTCTCACTCTGGTCTCACTCTGTTGCCCAGGCTAAAATGCTGTGGTGTCAGCCTAGTTCAGTGCAACCTCAAATTCCGAGGCTGATCCTCCTGCCTCAGCCTCTCAAGTAGTTGGGACTACAGGTGCCCACCACCCACCCAGCTAATTTTTTTCTACTTTTGGTAGAGATGGGGTCTCAACTCTTGCTCAGGCTGGTCTTGAGCTCAAGCGATCCTCCCACCTCGGCCTCCCAGAGAGCTAGGATTACAGGCATGAGCCACCATACCTGGCCTCACTCTTCCTTCTATCTTCCACATAATATGAACAATTAGTGAATAATTTCCAAAGGAAAGTTGGTTGGATTCTGGATATATTTTGAAGCTGGAACTAACAGAACTTCCCTAATGAGATGTAAGAGAAAAATAGAAAGGAATGGAGGATGATTTGAGGTACTTGTTCTCAGTGACTGGAGGAATGGAGTTGTCATCAGCTGAGATCTTCAAGTAGATCAGGTTCAAGGGAAGCAAGACGGAGAGTTTAGGGGGGGAAAGCTCCAGTGGAAACATACCTTGAAATAAGTTGACATTTATCTCATGTGGCAATATTTTGGTTAATGAGTTGTGAGGCCTAGAGAACATAAAAGCCATGTTTTAAAATAGTTTTTGTTAATCACAATGATAGAATTATTTCAAAGAAATGTCATCCTTCATATATGAGTTATTCAGATTTCCAATTCCTAACTTAGTGCTATGTCTGAAATGTGGAAGGTGTTCAGAAAATGTGTAGATGGCTAGAGTGTGTGTGTTGGGTAACTTCCCCTCCAGCAGATTCCACCCAAGCAGAGAAGCAGATGAACAGTCATCTCCACTTGTCAAGATGCTGTGTCTCCCTCAGATGTTTTCAGAGCCTTTATCCTGAATTCATTCCTCCTCCCAGTACCGTTCATTTCCTCAAGAAATGGAGTTCTCTCCAGTTCTTAAATACATTGAGACCATCTGTAACTAGCTCCCACCTTAAATACTTCAGAATTGTCAAATATACACAGAAGAAAGAAGACAGAGGCAATGTGAGTTATTTTGGCTATTTTCTATAGGAAACGATTAGCTGTCATGATGTAGAAGATTGTTGCAGTCCATAAGCATAAGGAGAAGGTTATAATTATTTTTACTCCAATATTTCCCTCTGCATTTTTTAAAGAAATAATAAATTGACCTTATTCAAATACACAATCTGAATCACTGTGTCCTTTTGAAATGAAACTTTTATTCCTTTTTCAGCATCTATCCAGCTGATGCTACTAACTTCATTGAACAAAAAATGAGATTTAGCAAGTATTTAATAGGAGATCTTTATTTGGGGTAAATTTAGTCGTGATGTCAATGCTGATTTCAGTTGAACTATTTCTTTTTATTCATTGTCAGTGCTTGTTAAAACTTAAAAGCAACTTTCTTCCAAACAACTGGTCTTGCTGTGTTTCCTTTTGTTGGCTGTGAAGTTCAGCTGACCACTTCATCTAGAAACAGCAGGAGAGGAGATGGTGTGATTGCAAACAGGGGCCAGTGCTGCTGGGACAAACTCAGTCTGCCAAGGAGGCGTATCTGAGGCAGGAGACCAGCAGGACGCAAATGCCAGCTTCAGACTGTTGAGTTAGCATCTGACCTTCGACAGATTACTCTGGCCAGCCAAATCAGCCCCATGCCTGAGAAAAGCACTACAGGATGGAGAATGAGGTGTAATTAAACAGAGGACAAATAATGTGAGAAAGGCGGCTTTTCATATGCCATCCCATCCATTCACCAACTCCCTTTTTCTTTTCTTTCTTTTTTTTTTTTTTTGAGACAGAGTCTCATTATGTTGCCCTCGGTAGAGTGCCGTAGTGTCACAGCTCACAGCAACCTCCAACTCTCGGGCTTTAGCGATTCTCTTGCCTCAGCCTCCCAAGTAACTAGGACTACAGGCGCCGGCCTCAAGGCCCAGCTACGGTATTTTTTGTTGCAGTTATCATTGTTGTTTAGCTGGCCCAGGCCAGGTTCAAACCCGCCAGCCTTGCTGTATGTGGCTGGCACCATAACCACTGTGCTATGGGTGCCGAGCCAGCCCACCCCCCTTTTTCATTGCTTTGCTTTAATTGGAACCAGGGATTCCCTTGCAGTATAACAGTTCTGACCAAGCAGTTACTTTCCTTGCAGGACCAGTAAGTCTCTGCCAAAAACAGGTTACTTGAGAACCCCATTTGCTTACCTGTAGAAACCAAGCTGCTCACCAACAGCAGCACAGACAGGTAGTAAAGTTCTCACATATAGTTTTTTCCTATATGTGAGAGGAAAAAGGCACTGTAAGGAATACGTTATCTATCATTCATTGAAACATGTATTAAGCATTTTTGCCCCAAGGATTTAAAAGAAAGTGCCAATTCAGCAATAAAGAGTAGGCTTGGCAAAGCACAGTGGCTGGTGCCTGTAATTCTTTGAGCTCAGGAGTTTGAGACCAGCCTGAGCAAGAGTGAAATCCCATCTCTACTAAAAATAGAAAAACCTTGGCCAGGCATTGTGGTGGGCGCCTATAGTCCCAGCTGCTTGGGAGGCTGAGGCAGGAGAATCGCCTAAGCCCAGGAATTGAAGGTTGCTGTGAGCTGTGACGCCACGACACTCTACTGAGGACAATGGAGTGAGACTGTCTCTTAAAAAAAAATAATAATAGAAAAACTAGCTGGGTACTGTGCAGACATCTGTAGTCCCTGCTACTAAGGAGGCTGAGGCAAGAGGATCGCTTGAGCCCAAGAGTTTGAGGTGCTGTAAGCTTTTTTTTTTTTTTTTTGTAGAGACAGAGTCTCACTTTACCGCCCTTGGTGGAGTGCCGTGACGTCACAGGACTCACAGCAACCTCCAGCTCTTGGGCTTCCGCGATTCTCCTGCCTCAGCCTCCCGAGCAGCTGGGACTA